>SNQJ01S0010052.1:67878-93244 GCA_010110895.2 Picea sitchensis | reverse complement strand
CCTCTAAAGGAGGACATAGAGAAACTAGAAATAAATAAGAATCAAGAAGAAGATTGTGCATGCAGAGGAACATGGAATCAACAACCAACAATGAAGAAGACCCAAGAAGAAGATCATGATTTCATAAGAATGGCACCAACTAGAAAACCACCCAAACCCAGGTACCAATTGTTGAAACACACACTGACACTGAGAGGGGGTGGTGAATCAATGTCTGGAACTTTTGACTTATTTTCACACTTTCATATATTAACTGAATTAATTGAATTAGATATATGCAACTCAATTATTTATTCACAAACATGTGTAACACAAACTGTATGAAGTAGATAAATATCTTTATTTTATTTATTTAACTTGAATGAATACAAATAAAACCAATCCTTTAATATCTTCAACTTCAACTGAATATGAGAGATCCAACTCTCTGATACAAGACCCAGCTTGTATTTGTCAAATCCAACTAAGAAATGAGGAATCCAACCCTCATAACAAGACCCAGCTTGTTGATCTCAGATCCAACTGAGATGTGAGGAATCGAACCCTCATAATAAGACTCAGCTTGTAAACAGGAACCAATCTGATAGAATGAACTTCCATTAAATCCATTATATATATAATCCACCAAGACAATTTATTTTCACCACAATTTTCTATTTATATAATCTTCCAACATGTATATATGGAATCCATGTGTCTTTTCATTATAAAATAGTGCACCTCTTCATTTAACTAATTCAAAGTATTTTTTCATTAAGACTTCTATTTATTTTAACTACAAAGACTTCAAATACTTTGTAGTCTTAATTTGCATTTACTCTTTTCTGTTTAGTTTCATGTTATAGATTTATTAATTTCTATAGATAGGTGCTTCCTTCAAACCATTTTTGTCCAAATGACCGTGGGCTTAAGACCACTATTTTATTAAACTTAGTGCCTCTTCTCTTTCCTTATTCTTTTACATTGTACCTCTACCTTATCATATGCCTGGTGTTACATCAATACCATATGATTTAAATTTTCTTCCATAAGTTCTCAGATCAACGGTCTGGTCTAAACCTTGCGAAACTTTGTCGGCTCTGGATCATTTTCAAGCCTTGACGATCGACGGTTCTGACTTAATTAGTCATTGAGATGGACGAATTTCATTTATTCCTAGATTTCATAGATTCAGGACTCTGGGATATTTATGCCTCTTGCTTCCAACTATCCCTAGAGTGGAAAAGTTATTTTCCACCATTGATATTTTCCCTAGTCTCATTCAATGGTCTCGATCAACAAATGTGTTGTATACTTCTTGCTAACATCTACGCAATTTAATATGCGCTTCTAAACCTTCTTCACTGATCAAACCTTATGAAGGATGATCATATCTATACTACCCCATTTTTCGTTTAACTTTGACTAATTTTGGTTTTTTTATGATTAACAGCTCCGAATTAATCTTCAGTTGAAATGGACGGTCCTTGTTCACTTTAGGACTTCGACATTTCGGGACTCCGGCCTTTGTAGTCTTCCAACTCTTCCGGAGAAAATTCCGTCGGAGTGCATATCAACACTTCTCTACTTAATAACTTTTACATGTCCAAGAGCTAGGACCGTGGGCTTAGGCACAAAGGAGCTCCCGCTCTTCGGTTATTCGGATATTCATGACTCCGGGACTCTGAACTACTCGAACTCTAACATAGTCAATCGCTCCGGAGTGTTTACCTACCGAATAGGTCATAGAATGGCAATGACCACTTGATGTCGGTTAACACCTCATGCTTACTCTATTCTTCCACTGTACTTGATCGGACGGTCAAGAAATATTATGTAGGATCTTAGATCAACGACCAGTGTTAACTTCAACCTTCAGTGCTTCAGGAACTTTAGATGGTAGAAGAAGTTGGATATCACCAGAGGATGTAGTCCTAGAGTGACATGACTTGTTGATGTCACTGTTGTCGTGGCACTCACTGAGTGGCTGCCACGTGTCATCTTGATTTGTGACTTTCAAATACCTAATATGCCAACTATATCTTGACACTTGTCACCAGTCGATTGGGCCACGTGCCATACTTGTCTTCTGCCACATGTCTTACTTCGTGTCTTTGGTACTTCGTGTTTGTGGGAGTTTTGTCACTTTTATACCATCCTTCGATTATTGTCGACGTGCCGAATAGATCTACCACCGTAGATTTTTTACTGTCTTGATCCTATGTCCTTTGTTTATTTCGAAACTTCGGGGTTCGGGAGTTCTTTATTTATCTGATTTGTTTATCGTTGGAGTAGGTCAAGGCCTAATTTGACCACTTTCTTCCTTAGCACACTCTAAATATTCTCATTCTAGATCAACGATTGAAGGGATTTCCTATTCTTCCTTTGATCCGATGGTCGACGGGATTTCATGACTTCGGGGCTTCGGCCTTCGGGTAAACTCACATGTTTTAGACTACTTTTCTCCAAAGTGTTCAACGGTAGAGTTGACAACCTTCTTCAACAACTCGTATTGCTCCCAAGGATATCTTACATCAATGATCTACATGAGTGTGTTTAATCCAAGACTCTGAGGGTGCTTGTAAACCCTAGAATACTAGCGCCCAAGAGAGGTGTGCACTTATCCCAAGAAGATGTACTTGCTGAAATTTCCAAACTCACACAAAAGATATGATTCCTCAATGGGGTATCTACCTTTACTTATATTAGACTTGACCTGTCAACAAAAGTTTCTATTGGCACAACAGGGTCAACTTCTCTAACTCATAATATAATTAATAATAACCAGATTAATTATATTTTACATTAATTATCAATTATATTAAGGTGGGGCCGACCTGTACCCTTTACATTACAATTAGGGTTACAGGCAGGTCTGACTCTTGAAAAATATATAAAGGTATCTCATACACCCACTAGTGCTCAGACACTAGGGGCACATCCATAGGGATGTCCATATCTCTATCTCACTGCATTACATGGGAGAACCACTCTCAATAGTGCTCAACCACTAGGATCATGTTCACTTGTGCTCGTCCACATGCACGTCCACTCAACGGATCTTTTTTCCCACTGCATTACACGGGAGAGTCATCTGCAGTTCATCATATCAACTCTCTGCTCAGAGGAGGCTAATACATCATCTTAATCTATGTCTCATGACGATGCACCCAACTCTAAGGGAATTCACATGTTCACCTTGTGCTCAGCCACAGGCACGTCCAACTCAGTAGATCTCCTTTCTCATTGTGTTACACGGGAGAATCATCTGGAGTTATTCTCAACTCTCTATAAGGACAAGGTCATCACTACGTTCTAGTTCTGTCTCAAATAGGAACCACACACCCATTTCAGAGGCTCTCTCTCAGGTTGACTCAATCAGTCTGTGTCCTGGAGAATGTCTCACGCAGTTGTAATCATCAACATGAAACATATCTGTAAAACAAATACTTTTTCTCCCCCTATCATTTTCAGGTTGGAGGATTGAACTTTTACTCATACCAAATATTGATACCAATTTTTTTTTACTATTTTTCTCCCCCTTTGACATCAATGACAAAGAGTTAAATTTTTATTGTTTTTTCCCCCTGTGAATGTGTTAGTTGTTATCTCAATCTCTTGCTAGTTGTTATCTCAATCTCTTGGGATTTTGTGTTCAAATAGGTAGTCTTATTGATACCAATTTTTGCAGTGATCAAGTCTTTTAAACCTAATCCAATGACTTCCTCATTAGATGACCAAATTGAATATTCCCCTTGAGTTTTTATTGTTTCATGGGGTTTTATTGTCTTCTCCTTTGTCCTAAAGGACAAGGGTGTGAATCTTACTAATCTTCTTTATTTGTTTCTTTATTCTTGTTGATATTTTGATCTTTCACAAGAATACCATTGATCTATACCAATTAATTTTAATTTCCATTCTTCAACCAATTTAATATGTTTTTCACAGTCCTTCGACTCTGTAGAAACTAACTTCAACTTGTGTCCCTTAGAAATAAGATTGAATCGGTCCTTTCATTTGTTGTTTGTTAATTCCTCTTCATAAGTTTTTCATTCTTTTGGAAATTCCTCATTGGGTTTAGATCATACCATACTTTAGTAGTATTTTGTAGTACTTACACCAAATCATGTTGTAAAATCCTTCCTCCTTCATTTTATTCATATTTTTTGTTGAGGGGAAATTTAGTGGTTCATGAAAATAACATTGGAAAACTTCAAGATTTCACTGCTCAATTCTTCTAGTTGATATGCTATTGAAGATTCATCATTATTCTGTGTAAGTGAAACTTCTTCATTTTTAGGTGCCAGATCATCTCTCTTGCTTTCTACTTCAGATTTTCTTCTCCATACATTTTCATGAGATATTTTTTTTGTAGGATCTTTCTTTTCTAGATTTGTTCTTTGAGACTTGTCTTTTCTCACGGATTGACTTCTTGATTTTCTATAGTTTTGGGATTTGTGACCAAACCTGTCACAGTTGTAACATCTCATTGTATGACAAAACTTTGTTGTGTGGCCAACATAATTGCATCTCCAACATCTCATTGAGTTACTGGACCTTCCTGAATTTTTATTTTTAGGACTCTTACATTCCAATTATTTGTGACCAAATTTATTACAAGAAAAGAAATAACCATTGAAGGTGTTTCCAAACTTGGGTCTGTTGTGACATGAGAAGTTTTTCTTTTGATATGTTTCTTGTTTTTTACTTTTAACGCTTCCTTCCTTGACAAATTTCATGGTTTGTTTTAGGTTTTTTATTGTACCTTTTTATTTTGAGGATTATGATCATTTATCATGTTTTTGAATAGTGATCCATTTGCCACCTTCTTCTTTCTTGTTGTATCCAAGACCGGTTTTGTCATCGATTGGTCTTTGATTGTTCCAGATCCTATCTAGGATAGTTGAGTTGTTCTAGAATTTGACATTTGTTTTTGTCTTTTCATTCTTCTTTTTGAGGTTGATAACTTCCATTTCCAACATGTGACATGTTTCTTCCTTTTTAGTCAACTGAATATTCAAGGTTTCTTCTTTTTCCTTAGCTCCTTCAAGTTGAGTCTTTAAATTGATGGACATTTCTTTTGTATTATCCAAGACTTCTGTGCAGTTATTAGTTTTGTCATATGTCTTTAAATCTTCTATATATTTTGTTAGATAAACAACTTCATTCTTCAATCTTTTGATTTCTTCCTTGTTTTCTATCTGAATCCTTTTGAGGTTGATTGTTTCCAATTCTAACCTGTGGCACGATTCTTCCTTTTTAGTTAATTGGATCTTATGTGCTTCTTCATTTTTCTTAGTCTTCAATTTGAGTCATTAGAGTTGCGTTAGTACTTTCATTTATATTTTTGACATTAATAATTTCCAATTCCAACATGTGGCATGATTCTTCTCTTTTAGTTAATTGGATCTTCTGGGATTTTTCATTTTTCTTAGCTTCTTCAAGTTGAGTTTTTAGACAGATGACCATTTATTTTTTCTCTTCTAGTACTTCTTTTATTTATTGTTATGTGTCTTCAATTCTTCCATTTCTTTTGTTAGATTAGCAACTTTGACCTTCAATATTTTGATTTCTTCTTCTTTGTATTCTAGATGAATATGTTGTTCATGCTCTTCATGGTTAGATTGATATAACTAATGTAGTAGCAACATATATTTATTTTGAAGTTTCTCTAACTCTTCAAAAGTGCACATAAATGTGTATTCAAGATGGTCAAGAACATCCTTAGTAACTTCAATATATAGACCATTTCTTGGTTCCATACTAATCACTTTGAATGAAGTTATAACATCAGTCTTAAAATATAATAGTTTTTTTTAGTGAATACTGAGGTATTCATCAATTCCTTGATGTAGTAGTCTTATTTGTTGATGAATGGGGTTTGCATCAATTCTTTGATGGAATTGTCCTCTTTTGTGTTTTGTTCTTTATTCTGATCAAAATTCTCTTTATTTGTATTTTGTTCTTCAATCTGATTTGATTTTTCTATTTCTTTGTTTTGTTCTTTAATCTAATTGGATTTTTTTGTTTCTTTGTTTTGTTCTATAAATTGATTGGAATTCTCCATTTCTTTGTTTTGTTCTTTATTTTGATAAGAATTCTCCAACTGGAGCCATAGTACTTTAGTAGAAATGCAATGTCCCATCTTTTCTTTGATTTGGTCTGACAACCCATTCTGGATTGCCTTTAATGCTATTGAATTATTTTTCTTTGATTATTTTGCAGTTTTGGATTTTTTCTTTGAGGTAGTTGAGTACCAAGGTTTAGATACTGTTGAATCCCAAACACCATATCCTCTTGAATTCATATATCATTTCATTCCTTCCCTCCATGAAGAGTATTTTGTTCCATAAAACAAGGGAGCTTCATTTGTGGACAGAGTCATTTGTCCACCCATTTCTTCAAAATCTACCTTCCAATGTTTAAACTATTATGAAGGCACCCACTCTAATACCAATTGTTGAAACACACACTGACATTGAGGGGGGGTGAACCAGTCTCTAGAACTTTTGACTACTTTTCACACTTTCATAGATTAACCGAATAAGATATATGCAGCTCAATTAATTATTCACAAACATGTGTAACACAAACTATATGAAGTAGATGAAATATTTTTCTTTTATTTATTTGACCTGAATGAATACAAATAAAACCAATCCTTTAATACCTTCAACTTCAAATGAATATGAGAGATCCAACTCTCTGATACAAGACCCAGCTTGTAGTTCTCAGATCCAACTGAGAAATGAGGAATCCAACCCTCATAACAAGACCTAGCTTACTGATCTCAGATCCAACTGAAATGTGAGGAATCCAACCCTCATAACAAGACTCGGCTTGTAAACAGGAACCAACCTGATATAATCAACTTCCATTCAATCCATTATATATATATAATCCACCAAGACACTTTATTTTCACCACAAAGTTCTGTTTATATAATCTTTCAATAGGTATATATTGAATCCATGTGTCTTTTCATTATAAAAGAGTGCACCTCTTCATTTAATTAATTCTAAGAATTTTGTCATTAAGCATTCTATTTCTTTTAACTAAAAATACTTCAAATCCTTTGTAGTCTTAATTTTCATTTATTCTTTTTTGTTTAGTTTTATGTTATAGATTTATTAATTTTTGCAGATAGGCGCTTCCTTCAAACCATTTATGTCCAAATGATCGTGGGCTTAAGACCACAATTTTATTAACCTTAGAGCCTCTTCTCTTTCCTTATTCTTTTACACCATACCTCTACCTTATCATACGCCTGGTGGTACGTCAATACCATATGATTTAGTTGTTCTTCCATAATTTCTCATATCGATGGTCTGGTCTAATCCTTGTGCAAATTTGTTGGCTCTGGATCATTTTCAAGCCTTGACAATCGATGGTTTTGACTTATTTAGTCATTGAGATGGACGAATTTCATTTATTCATGGATTTCGGAGATTCGAGACTCTGGGATATCTATGCATCTTGCTTCCAACTATCCCCGGAGTGGTGAAGTTTTGTTCCACTGTTGATCTTTTCCCTAGTCTCATCCAATGGTCTCGATCAACAAACATGTTGTCTCCTTCTTGCTAACGTCTACGAAACTTAATATGCGCTTCTAAACCTTGTTCATTGATCTAACATTATGACGGATGGTAAGATCTATACTACCCCATTTTTTGTTTAACTTTGACTAATTTTGGTTTTTAGATGATCGACGACTCCGAGTTAATCTTCGGTTGAGATGGGCGGTCCTTTTTCAATTTGGGACTTCGGAATTTTTGGACTCCAGTCTTTGTAGTCTTCCAACTCTTCTATAGAAAATTATGTCGGAATGTGTATAAACACTTCTCTGCTTAATAACCTTTACATTTTGAGGAGCTAGGACCGTGGGATTAGGCACAAAGGATCTCTCGCTCTTTGGTTATTCGGTTATTTCTGACTCTGGGACTCTGGGGTACTCAAAATTTGAAGTATTCAATCCCTCTGGAATGTTTACCTACCAAATGATTCATAGAATGGAGGTGACCGCTTATTGTCGGTTAACACCTCATGCTTACTCTATTCTTCCATTATACTTGATCATACGGTCAATAAATATTCTGTAGGATCTCAGATCAACGACCAATTTTGACTTCGACCTTCGGTGCTTCGGGTTCTTTAGCTGGTAGAAGAAGCTGGATATCCCTGGAGGATGTAGTCCCAGAGTGACGTGTCTCTTTGAAGTCACTGTTTTCGTGGCACTGGTTGATGGGTTTCCACGTGTCACCTTGATTCTTGACTTTTGTATACCTAATGTGCCAACTATACCTTGACACTTGTCACCAGTCGATTAGGCCACGTGTCATACTTGTCTTCTGCCACATGTCTTACTTCGTGTCTTCGGGAGTTTTGGAAATTTTATACCATCCTTCGATTATTGTCAAAGTGCCAAATGGATCTACCATCGTATATTTTCAATTGTTTTGATCTTATGGCCTTTGTTTATTCTGGAACTCCAGGGTTTGGGAGTTCTTGGTTTATCTGAACTATTTATCTCCGGAGAAGGTCAAGACCTAAGTTAACCACCTTCTTCCTTAGTGCGCTCTGAATATTTTCACTCCAGATCAATGACTGACGGGATTTCCTATTCTTCCTCTGATCCAATGGTCGACGGGATTTCGTGACTTTGGGGCTTCATCCTTCGGGTAAACTTACATGTTTTAGACTACTTTTTTTTGGAGTGGTCAATTCCAAAATTGACCACCTTCTTCAATGGATCATATTGCTCCCGAGGATATATTAGATCAACGGTCTACAAGAGTTCATTTAATCTGAGACTCTGGGATATTATGGCTTACCCTGTCCTTCCACTAAACTCAATCAGATGGTTGAGAATTCATCTGAATTCCCTTCTTTATCTAACGACTAGCAGGATTTTGTGAGTTCGTTCCTCTGCCTTATCTCCATTTTTTGTCGAAGTGGTGAAGTTTCGATGTCCTGAAACTTACACTATCCTTCCACTTGGCTTTGATCAATGGTTCTAACTAATATGATGGTTGTGATTACTCCCGAAATTTGAATTGATGATCATATTTCCACGATCCTTCACAAGGGATTCTCTTGTTTAGGCTCTGGCTTCTGCGTGATCTGATGGTCCAAGATTTTCCTAAGAACTATATCAACTGATAGGATTCTTCCTTGATTCTTTTGGAGTTTTACTGTGGGGATTTCAATCCTGATAGCACTTCTATAATGTGCTCTCCCTTCTGATATTTCCTTCATCCTTTCCAAAGACCTTAACATTGCATGCTCTGATTTTGTGTGTGTATTTTTTGTAGAATATTCATTTTATCTCTCCTGATATTTAGGAACATAGGCTCACTGTTGATCCTATCGTGATCAATAATGATCATGAATTACTTCTTCCCCAAGGTGATATTTATTTTCCTCTAATTATTGTACATATTTGAATCGTGTTCCCATCAATGAAAACACATAATCAATAATGCCAACACCAACATATTTTTCTTGGTTTGTGTTATTCTTACAATAATTTTGGGCATAAATCCATAAATTGTAGATCATATGCAAAGGGTAGAAACAGCTGGAAAAGAAGTAGCTATGAAAATCCAAGAATAATTATGAAGGGAATTATCCCAGGAAGCCTTGTGAGGTGTTTCACATAAATTATAACAGTTTTGGTGCTTTGGGTTATGAAATTGAATGCTACAAATGTAACAATTTTGGACACATAGCCATAATTTGCAGAAGTGATTTGATAGTTTCTTCAAGGGAAAATAAGCATGTTCATTTCAATCATATAGGGTAACAATAGAGAACTTGGAAAAGAAAGCAAGAACATTTGAAGGTTGAGGAATGTGGGTTTTCCTTACAAGCCCAAAATATAAGAAGCCATTGGTATATTGACAATGGATTCTCAAAGCATATGACTGGAGACAAAAACATATTTGTAACATTAAAGAAATAAAATAGGGGGTTTTCATGTTTGGCAATGATAACTCAACCAAAATTATAAGAAAAAACACAGTCGGTCTTGGAAACAAAGATGTTGTGACAGAAAATGTCCTACTTGTTGAAAATATGAGGCATAATTTTCTAAGTGTGAGCCAAATGTGTGATTAGGGACACACACTTATATTCAATTCAAAATAATGTGAAATAGGGAAAGAAGGATCAAGAAGACTAGTGGAAACAATGACAAGGACTCCAAACAACATATACATCTTGAATGAGATCAAAGAAGAAAGATGTTGTTTGGGAAAAGAAGATGAATGTTGGATTTGGAATGGGACAATGGGCCATATACACTTTTATAATGTTTTCAATATTAGGAAGAAGCAATCTATAAGAGAAATTCTAGAAATTACAAAGCCAATGAATACTATGTGCAAGAACTGTCAGCATGGAAAACAAACAAAAGTTGAATTCAAGACAAAGGAATACTCTACGCAAAAACCATTGGAGATTGTACACACTGATTTATGTGGGCCCACGAGAAAAAAAGGATTTGATGGTGAACAATACTTCATGCTACTCATTGATGACTACACCAAAATGACCTGGGTTTACTTCCTCAAGAAAAAGTAAGAATCTTTCGAATGTTTCAGGGTATTCAAGGACCTAGCTGAAAATGGAATTGATTTGAAAATCAAATGCTTAAGATCAGATAATGGAGGTGAGTTTACTTCAAATGAATTCAGGGATTTCTATGAAGAACAGGGAATAAAAATACAATTCTCAACAACTAGAACACCTTAGAAAAAATGAAGTTGCTAAAAGGAAAAATCTAATTATACAGGAAATGGCCAAAACCATGTTGAATGACTCCAAGATAAGTGATATATTTTGGGGAAAAACAGTGCATACAGTCATCCATATCTTGAAGAGAGGATCGATCAGAAGTAATAGTGATAAGACTCCATATGAGTTATGGAAAGGAAGATCAGCCAATGTCAAGCACTTTAGAGGGTTTGGAAGTAAGTGCTACATAAAAAAGGAAGACAAAAAGATTGGAAATTTTGACTCTCACGTGGACGAAGGAATATTTGTTGGGTACTCATGCAAAATAAAAGCATATAAGTGCTACAATTTAAGACTCAACAAGATAGTGGAAAGCATCAATGTAAAATTTTATGAAACAGACTTGTTGAAGACCAAGAAGGAAAGAAGAAATTCAAACATCTTTGAATAACGGGAAAATGAAGAACTAAACAAAGAAGAAGAGGAAGAACAACAAGAACAAAAAAAAGAAGAGAAGCAGACAGAAGTAGAACAAGAAGAAAAAAACCAACAATATTTTCAGACACCTTCTAGGACACCTAACCGTCGGGTTCAAAAGAATCATCCACCGGAACAAATCATTGGAGATAAAGGTGTCAGAGTAGAAACCAGAAGAAGAAGAAGAAGGAAGGTGTAGACAACTGAAAAGGACATTTTTCATTACTTTCCACACTTGAACCAAGTAACTTTGAGGAAGCCAAAAATGATGAACATTGGATCAAGGCTATGGAAGAATAACTAAATAAAATAGAGAAGAATGATACATGGGAACTAGTTCCAAGATCAAAGGACAAAAATGTGATTGTGACAAAATGGGTCTTCAGAAACAAGATAAACGAAGATGGATACGTAACCAAAAACAAAGAAAGACTAGTGTGCAAATTTTATGCTCAAGTTGAAGGAATATATAATGAAGAAACCTTTTTCTCTCATGGACAAAATGGAAGCAATCATAATGTTATTAGCTCATGCATTCTCCAAAATAATCAAAGTGTATCAGATGGACATAAAATTATCTTTTTTTAAATGGAGAATTAGAAGAAGAAGTCTGCATAGAACAACTATAAGGGTTTCTATTGTTGGTCCTAAAGTCTGCACCTAACTGCTAAAGGGAAGATCTAGGCCACCTCAAATTTTGGGATGGTTTTATTTTGCTAAATTAGGTTTGTTGGTCAGTTAATGGGTAGGTTTTTCAAGGATAGAAACATGGTTGGATTGGAAAAAAAATATGAATGCATGTTCCCCTTAGCTAATGGTATTCATTTTGATGAATAGGTAAGAATATGAAGAAAAAAAAAAGGAAACACAACAAGCAATACAATGAGTTACATGTTGTGTGAGATTTTAGACTTAAAATAATATTTCAAGACCTAAAACACATATCCAGATATAAATAATCCAACAGGTTGCATAATAAATTATCATTTTACTAAAGAAATAGTTGAATAATAGGTTGTATAACAGTAAAAAGATTAATTAAAACAATAGTTGAAAGGAGAAGTAAATGCACATTGCACACATTCCAAATTTGCATCCAAGATAAGATTAAGAACACATAAAGACTTGAGAAAGACAACACAAAATGTCATCAAGATATATATTCACCGGGTAGGGAGATTTACAATCATAAGTTTCAGGTCCAGCCAAATTATGATGCTTGAATCTTTCACTAAAAACGGAACCCTTCTTCATTACAAAATATATCTATTTATCCTTGTTTCAGAGGGTTTTGACCATCTTGAAACAAAATTTCAACTCTGCATAATAGCTAGACTTTCTGAATGATTTGACTTACACTCTTTCATTACAACTTGAGAACAACTCTTTGACTTGAGTATATTTAATTAGGAATATTAGTCATGACTTAATTTAAACTTAAACTTAACAAAAAATTTGGTTCATATCAAACGAAACTGACCACTTATTACACTTGGCAGTAATGTCTTGAACTTAAAATATCTAGACTTCTAAAAGTGAAAACTATAACTACTATTTATACTGGAGTAAAACAACTCTTAATAAAAAAATTGATAGTTGTAACTAGTAATAATTGTTCATGAATATCCACGTGCACTCCAGCTGGAGACTAAACATGAACACAAATAGATAAAACTCACCCAGAATTTGGTGAAGTTTTAGGAAAAACGGCCTCAAATACCTCTTAGATTATCTCAAACCATGATACATGTGTAATATCTGAGAGAGTATTTTGTGCATGGGCCCATTCCCAACAAAAATAACTTTCAATTTTAAAAAATTCATTTCCATATGTTCATAAGGAGTGCCCAAAGACAATGACAAAAACAGGGAAAACATCATTTGGCTAATTTCTGGAAAGAAAAAAAAACGACCTCAAAGGCCTCTTTGATTCTCCCAAACCGTGCTACCTGTGTAAAATATGAGAGAGGTTTTTGTGAATGGGATTTTTCTCAACAATAACCCCTTTCTATTTTCACAAATTCACCTCCATATGTTTAGAAGATGCGCCAAAATCCAATGACTAAAACAGAGAGAAAATAGAGTATTTCATAAAATTTGAGCAGCGTCTTTTGATGTTTCTTTTGTAACCTATGATACTTTCTTTGTAATTAGTGTGTTTCATTTCAATAGGTGGATCAGCTAGCATTAGTCTCGAACCCTTTCTCCTTTGACAACAACAATCCTCTTAGATTATTTCTTTCAAGAAAAAACATGTTTTTTGGTGCTTCCTTTGTAACTTCTGGTACTTCTTTTGCAGTGTGGCATGTTGCATTTCTAGATCTTGTTTTTGTTGTTGTAAAATTTGAATTTGTTTCTTTAGCATCTATACATGGTGTTTTTCATCTACACCTTTATCATCTTCGATCTTTGGATTAATTAAACATGCTCCGTATTCCTATCTTTCAGCCCCTTCTCCTCATCTATGGTAGATTTGTTGTGGTCAGTTGACAACTTGGTTTTTCTGGACCTCATCTCATATATGTGTGTTACCTCATAACCTCTGCCATGTGTTTCTTTCATAGACCCCTGTATTTATAATATATTTTCTTTAATCTATGGTTTGGTTTTGTCTCAAAGTTTCTTAGGAAGTAACCCTGTATTTGGGGAAATGCCAACAGACTCCTGCTCATGATCTAGGCTAAGATCCCATGCATTTTGTTGTAGATCTGAGTCTGCAGGGTACTATGTCTTAACAGTTGCAAATTTATCCCTAAAATTTCAGCCAGACTGAATTCCAACTTTTCTTTATCCCCAGTCATTTTCTTCAATGTGTGGATTGTCATCTCTTCCATGTCAGCAAATCCAGAGATTTCCTCATCTTCAATTATAATTGGTTGGGGGTCTTTCAAAGATGGGTTAAAAAGTTCCTTAGAATTTAGTCTTAATTGATTGGTGATCCTGGTTTTTCTGTTGTTTGCAAGAATAAACCTATTCTTGCAATCTGTGCTTTTTGGCATCAAAAGGATTTGTTCAACCTGCTATCAACCCACTTATGATAAATTCATGATGATGTGTTTCGTTAACTCAAACCAGAACATGCATTAACCTTCCAAGAAATAAATAAAATGATGCAAATCCAAAAGAAGGGTGAGAACAAATCAAACTGACTCATTATATCATTGAAAAGACACTGAACAAAAACTAGGTTGACATATGGATAGGATCATGAAGGGAAAGAGAGAAGAGGTGCAGACCTAAGTTTTAACATTGTCTCCAATCGGGGATAGCACTTCCCTATGATGTGCTAAGAACAATATACTAGGTGCCTTACTTCTCAAATTTTGTCCCCTTGTCACCAATTGCTTTCACTCTGTTCACCATCCCTATTACTTGTCTTATTTGAACTAAAAATCAAGCATGCAACTATACCCCAGTGCCTTTATTGGGATATGGAGTCTCTTATTCAAACAACCTACTGAAAACCAACACATTGAAAAACAATCTGCGAACTGAAAATTAAATGCTCGAACTACAAGCTTTTTCTCCTACTCCTAACCAACATAAGTCAAGTTGATCACGTAACATGAAATTTCCAATACAACCCACTTATGATAAATTCATGATGGTGTGTTTCATTAACTCAAACCATAACATGCATTAACCTTCCAAGAAAGAAAGAAAATGATGCAAAGCCAAAAGAAGGGTGAGAACAAATCAATCTGACTCATTATACCATTGAAAAGAAACTAAACAAAAATCAAGCTGACAGATGGATAGGATCATGGAGGGAAAGAGAGGAGAGGTGCAGACCTAGGTTTTAACATTGGATCCAATTGGGGATATCACTTCCATGTGAGGGGCTAAGAACAATATACTAGGTGCCTTACTTCTCAAATTGTGTCCCCTTGTCACCAACTGCTTTCACTATGTTTACCATCTCTATTACTTTTCTTATTTGAACTGAAAATCAAACATGCAACTATACCCCAGTTTCTTTATTGGGATATGGAGTCTCTTATCCAAACAACCTATTGAAAACCAACACACTGAAAAACAATCTGTGAACTGAAAATTAAATGCTCGAACTACGAACTTATTCTCCTATTCCTAACCATCATAAGTCAAGCTGATAACTTAACATGAAATTGCCAATACAACCAAGAAAGAAGGTGTCTTACAACATAACCTTGTTTTTTGCAACTCAATAAAAGAACGCATAAATACAAATATTTTTTCAGTGGAAATTGAATGGGTAGCTTATACTTACAGTTGCAACTTGATTGCATGGCAAATGTTGTAACATTTAATACCTCTAGGAAAACTAGCTCCATTTAAGTGGCCACCGTATTTTGAAAATCATGATGCATGTTCAGTTCATACCAGAAACCTAGATGCGTCTTTGTGATTTCTAATCTACCGATCAAGTTGTGCTTCTCTTGAAACATCTCGAAAACATGATATTCCTTGAAACAATCATGCGCAGCGAGATCACCTTGCACTTTTGATGATTTTCATGAACATAAACTATTTGAGTAGCATTCAAAACATCAAGGTAATCATCAGAATCAGATTGTTGCAAATTACTTGCATCTATAAGAACATCATGTGCAATGATATCTTGTTTGTGTTGGATTGTTTCTTCATATCCTTCATTGTCTTCATAAAACTTTTGAGCAACAAATAAAACTTGCAATTGTTGATTATCATCTTGAACAGAAATATCAAGATTATCATGCAAATTAGAAGGCAGCAGATTAATTTCATTAATCCCAATGTCRGGAACCATATGCTCAATATAACCATTATTTTAAACCAATGTTCCCTCAYGCATCAGATCGAGACTAGCATTTTGAACTTCATGATTAGAGAAATGATGTAATAATTTAAATTCTACATAGCATGTTGGATAMAAAGATTCAATAGGAAAAAATCCCTTACAATAAGAATGGAAAGCATCATAGAATTATTTTAATGAAGAGATATTGGAGGGAAGCAATGGTCGACACTATTCTCTAGCTTTCCCTCCCAATGAATACCTGAACATCTATAATAGCACATCCTCATGCACAATGTCTATCTTATGCACATACTCATAAAAATCTAATAAATTCCTAGTAGGGATTTCCCAATCTTCTCCTTTAAACCTCGAAAGACAACTTTCCCATTCATATTTACTAGGAACAAGATTTGGAAAGCCCGATACATTAGATAAATCAAAAATTGCATACCTATGAGCCAAAATGGATTTCATACAAGTATCTAACATATTGAAATTGTGGACTCGCAATTGGATCCTTTAACCATGGAGTCGCTAGGTGAATGATCTGCAGTCTGAATGTGGCTGGCTTTTTTTCACCATAAAAAACCAGATCTAATCATTGTCATTTTCCCAAGGAAATATGTTTCCTTACTTCGTTCCCAGGCAACGACGCCAGAAGATGTTGGACCTAAAGTCTGCACCTAACTGCTAAAGGGTAGAGCTAGGCCACCTCAAGTTTTGGGATGGTTTGATTTTTATAAAGTAGGTATGTTGGTCAGCTAATGGGTAGGTTTTTAAAGGATAGAAACCTGGTTGGATTGGCCAAACAATATGAATACATGTTCCCCTTAGCTAATGGTATGAATTTTGATGAATAGGTAAGAATATGAAAAGATAAACAAAGGAAACACAACAAGCAATACAATGAGTTACCTGTTGTGTGAGATTTTAGATTTAAAATAATATTTGAAGTCCTAAAACACATATCTAGATACAAATAATCCAACAAGTTGAAAAATAATTGATCCTTTTACTAAAGCAATAGTTGATTAACAAGTTTCATAATAGTAAACAGATTAATTAAAACAGTAGCTAAAAGGAAGAAGGAAATGCACATTGCACACATTCCAAAATTGCATCCAAGATAAGATTAAGAACACATAAAGACTTGAGAAAGAGAACACAAACTGTCATCAAGATATATATTCACCAGGTATGGAGCTTTACAATCATAAGTTTCAGGTCCAGCCAAATTCTGATGCTTGAATCTTTCACTAAAAATTGAACCCTTCTTCATTACAAAATATGTCTATATATCCATGTTTCAGAGGGTTTCAACAATCTTGAAAAAAAAAATCAACTCTGCATAACAACTAGACTTTCTGAATGATTTGACTTACACTCTTTCATTAGAACTTGAGAACGTCTCTTTGACTTGAGTATATTTAATTAGGAATATTAGTCGTGACTTACTTTAAACTTAACCTTAACAAAAAAAATGCGGTTCATTTCAAACGAAAATGACCACTTATTACACTTGGCAGTAATGTATTGAACATAAAACAACTAAACTTCTAAAAATGAAAACTATAACTAATGTTTATACTGGAGTAAAATAACTCTTAACAAAAACTTTGACAGTTGTAACTGGCAAGAACTGTGCATGAATACCCACATGCACTCCAGATAGAGACTGAACTGGAACACAAATAGACCAAACCCACCCAGAAATTGGTGAATTTATGGGGAAAATGACCTCAAATACCTCTTTGATTCTATCAAACTGTGATACATGTGTAAAATATGAGAGAGGTTTTTATGCATGGGCTCGTTCCCAACAAAAAATCTTTCATTTAAAAAAAAAAAAAATTCCATTTGTTCATAAGGCGCGCTGAAATCCAATGACTAAAACAAAGAGAAAACATAGTATTTCATAAAATTCGAGCAGCGCCTTTTGATGTTTCTTTTGTAACCTCTGATACTTTATTTGTAATTACTGTGTTGAATTTCAAGAGGTGGATCAGCTAGCATTAGTCTCGAACCCTTTCTTCTTTGATAACAATATTCCTCTTATATTATTTCTTTCAAGAAAAAGCATGTTTTCTGGTGCTTCCTTTATAACTTCTAGCACTTCTTTTGCAGCTTGGCATGTTGCATTTCCAGATCTTGTTTCTGCTATTGTAAAATTTGAATTTTTTTYTTCAGCATCTATGCCTGATGGTTGTCATTTGCACCTTTATCAGCTTCAATATTTGGCTTAATCAAAACCTACTCCTTATTCCTATCTTTCAGCCCCTTCTCCTCATCTATGGAAGATTTGTTGTGGTCAGTTGGCAAATTGGTTTTTCTGGAACTCATCTCATATATGTGTGTTACCTCAAAACCTATGACGTGTGTTTATTTCATACACCTCTTTATTTCTGATATATTTGTTTTAATCTCTGGTTTGGTGTCGTCTAAAAGTTTCTTAGGAAGTAACCATGTATTTGGGGAAATTACATCAAAGTCCTACTCAGGATCTTGTCCAAGGTCCCCTTCATTTTGTTGTAGATCTGAGTCTGCAAGGTACTCTATCTTAACAGTTGCAAATTTTATCCCTGAAGTTTCACCCTTACTGAATTTAATCTTTTCTTTATCCCCGATCATTTTCTTCAATGTGTGGACTTCCATCTCTTCCATGTCAGCAAATCCAAAGATGTCGTCATCTTCAATTATAATTGGTTGGGGGGTATTTCAAAGATGGGTTAAAAAGTTCCTTAGAATTTAGTCTTAACTAATTGGTGATCCTAGTTTTTCTGTTATTTGCAAGAACAAACCTATTCTTTCAATCTGTGCTTTTTTGCATCAAAAGGATTTGTTCAGCCTACTATCAGCCCACTAATGATAAATTCATGATGATGTGTGTCATTAAATCAAACAAAAACATGCATTAACCTTCCAAGAAATAAATAAAATGATGCAAATCCAAAATAAGGGTGAGAACAAATCAAACTGACTCATTATACCATTGAAAAGAAACTGAAAAAAAAAGTAGGTTGACAGATGGATAGGCTAATGGAGGGAAAGAGAGGAGAGGTGCAGACCTAGGTTTTAACATCTACTATCAGAAAAGGAAGACCATGTTTTCATATTGAATAAATCTATATATGGACTTAAGCAAGATCTGAGAGCTTGGTACTCAAGATTGGATAGGTAATTATAGAAACAAGGATTCAGAAGGGGGAATTCGCCCCCTTGCACCCCCGTGTGCGCCCGGCGCAACACTCAGACATTGTTACTCGTGCAAAGAATATGCAGATAATAACCTCTACATAAAAGTGGATCAAGGCAGTATGATTATTATTGAAGTGTATTTTGATGACATCATCTTTGGAAGTGACGATGATAGATTGAGTCAAAAATTTTCCAAGGATATGCATAATGAATTTGAAATGGCCCTACTTGGGGAGTTGAATTTCTTCTTAGGACTCCAAATATCTTAGGTAGATGAAGGAATTTTCATTTCCCAAACCAAGTACATCAAGGAAATGTTAAATAAGTTTAAAATGGAAGATTTTAAACATGTGAGTACTCCTATGGTTATCGGTTGCACTTGACCAAAGATGATGAATCTAAAGAAGCGGATCAAAGACTCTACATATCAATGATTGGTAGTATACTCTATGTGACAGCTTCAAGACCAGATGTAGTGCAAGCATTTGGAAAAGTAGAAATATTTCAAGCAACACCAAAGGAAACCCATGTTCTAGCAGTGAAAAGGATCTTCAGATATCTTAAAGGAACAACAGATCTTGGGCTATGGTATCCGAAAGGAAATGAGTTAACTATGGTCACCTACATGAATGCAAATTGGGAAGGAAGTATTGATGATAGAATAAGTACAAGTGGAGCATATTTCTACTTAGGTGATTGCTTAGTGTCCTAGTTGAGCAAGAAGCAATCTTCAGTATTCTTATCCACAGCAAAAGCAGAATATATTGCAACATCATAGTTGTACTCATATTCTTTGGATGAAGTGAAGCTTGCAAGACATACAAGTCATATATGATGAGCCTATTATGATATTTTGTGACAACATCAATGCTATAAACATCTGTAAGAATATAGTGATGCATTCCAAGACCAAACATATTCCTATTAACTTACACTTTCTGTGGGAACAAGTCACATAAAATAATATAAATTTAGAGTACAATGGGACAAAATAACAAATTGCAAGCATATTCATAAAGCCTCTTCCTAGGTAGATATTCAAGTATCTTCGACAAAACCTGGGATTAATTTCTACTCGAAATTGGTTTCCATAATATTCTACAAGAACAAAAATGAGAATATTGTCAGGGGGAGTTACCCTTTGTCATTGATGTCAAAGGGGTAGAGAAAAACAATAAAACTAGAAGCATGAAGACAGGGGGAGTCAACATGAATACAAGAGGTTTGTACATACATTGGGATTAGAGCACGAAGGAATGGGGAGCAAGGTTTTTTTACTAAGTTGCCATCAATGCCAAAGGGGGAGATTGTTGGAAAATTGGTTTTCATTGATGCCAACCTTAGAAGAATCCCTAAAGAAAATCCTAAAATCCCCTAAAAGCGATGATGATGTGTCCACTTGAAGAAGCCTTGAAGAGTCTTGAAGGAACCTAGACATAAATGTATATAACTCCAAAGTGGTTCCCTTATGGTGTAGATTTTAAGCATGGTCGTCATGGGATGAGATAACATGTGGTTGTTTCCACATGCCCACTTTGAATTGTACATAAATGGAGCCTTGAAGGAGCCTTTAAGAAGCCCTAAAACCAAGAGAATAAGCCCCAAAATCCAAGAGAAGAATCCCCTAAAGTCAAGTGAATAATCCCCTATAGCCAAGAGAAGAATCCCATAAAGTAAAGTAAAGAAACCCCTAAGGTCATCCATCCTTAAGGAAGAAGTGCGACCCAAAAATTGTGACCCTTGGTTGCACCCCCTCATCTGGAGAAGACTCATATCAATTTAAGAGGAGCCTCATTTGGCATTTATAGCACACCAATTCAACCTAGCCAAGAAAGAGGAGTGAATTTCAGCATAGAGGAGCGAACTTCCAAGGGAAGATGAAGTGAAGAAGGGAGAAATTCCAAGTTTGGAGTTATACTCAGTGGAAGTTGAGGTTCTTTAAACTAGGGTTTTCTTCTTCAAAATGAATCATCTTGTCATTTATGCTATAAAAAAAAATTGGGGATGATTCAAGGAGTGAAACATGGAGTAATTTCATAGAAGATATCAAAGAATATTGGGTATAATTTTTAGATCCTGATTCATTATAAGTATAGCGTTATATTTGTTGGAATTTGGGGTTTGTGACTAATCTAGAAACTAGTCCCAAACAGGTGTTCAAGATAAAATGGATATATCTAAAGCCTGGTAGGTCCAAACTGAATTCCACTTGTTGCATTATAAGGAGAACAAATCCTGATATCTGAGCTCCAATTTTTAGAATAAAAAATGGAAAACTGATCTCGTGGCGAATCTTACAAGTTTGCATATTTGAGGTACAGTTATGATCAATTTTGTATGCATATTTAAGAAGTGATTTTGGGATTTTATTTTAAGGTTGATTTGATCTTGTATAATCATTTAAAATAATCCAAGGGGATTGGTGTCTCCTTCTAGTAGGTACTGCAAAACTTAGGTAGTGGGTGCTTCCTTCAAGTTGGTTCTTGTAAAATCTTGAAACTACTTAAGAAAAGTTTCCATGGTTTTCTCCCAGTTGGGTTTCCACATAAAAATATGTGTGCAATGTGTATGATTTTATGTGATGATGAATGAAATGACTAATGGTTAATGTTTATGTAGTGATTCAATGTTAAAAATGTTGAAATAACTCTATATTGATTCACCCCCCTCCTCTCAGTATTCTTGAATATTCTAACATCTACATCTCCCCATAATGCATTCTCTAACACTTTTTCCTCCCCACAATGCACTCTCTAACATATGTGCATCATAGTGCATTCCCTATTCTCTGCACCTTTCCATGATAATAAAATCATGTGGTAATCATAATCTGAACCAACCCATCCAAAGGGTGCCCCACAAGTATAATATCAAAATACTTTGCAAGTATAATTTCAAGCTCCAAAATCTTATAGCCAAAAAGGCATTCAACCTCAAAATAAATTGCAAGTATAATCTCAATCTCTAAAATATAATAGCAAAAGAGAGCTTCAACCTCAAAAGAAATTGCAATTATAACTCCAATCCCAAAAACAATGTGAAACAATCTCAAGCTCCAAAACATAATAGCCAAAAAGAACTTCAACATCAAAATAAATTGCAAGTATAATTTCAAGCCCCAAAAGAACTGAAATAATCTCAAGCTCAAAAACAATGTGAAATAATATGAAAATATGAAATGAAAAGAAGGGAGTCGATGCTTTATTTGTATATTTAATCTTTCAATCAAAAGTATATATACTAATTTTGTATGAAACAAAAACGGATTTTTTTTACATGTGGTTAACTAATCACCAAAGAAACTATAGATTTAACTTCTCGACCGATAACTAAATGTTCGATCGAAAAAACACTTTTTCCGTTAAATTTAAATTTCATCCTGCTAGGTTAACTTTGATTCAAAAACCTACAAACATTATAGAAACATACCAGTAGAGTTTTTTTTTTTTTTTTAATTTCTTTGAATTCAAAAGGATTGGACCCTATGTAATATTTATTTGTAGTATGATACATTTTTTTTTTGTAAATAAAAAAGAGACTATATTACCGTATGTCATCAAAAGTAACATTTGTCAAAATATTACATCAAGACTTGCCACGTGTTCTGCCACATGTGTGGAAACCAAAACAGGTGGCATTGTGCATGGACTCTATTGTGCATTGGTGACACTTTGCATAGAAATAACACATGTATGAGAACAGTAAAAGATTGCCACCTTTTCTGCCATGTACATGGAAACCAAAATAGGTGGCCTATACTAGAGTTTCATGGCAACAAAAAAGCAAAACAACTAAGACCTGAAAATTAACAGTAGAAAATCTAAACATGAGGTGAACCTAGGATTTCATCCTGGATGACCGTGAAAGCATAAGGTTGGAAGCAAGTCGAGAAATGTCTCTTCACAGGCTCTCTTGATAGGGAATCATATTGGAAATCCATATGCTTGTTGAGGATTCCCTGGTTATACATCTACTCAGCTAGGTCCCTCCTCATTTTGAAAATGAGGGCCAAGTGCTCCTCCATAAGCCTACACGATCTGGGCGAGGCATGGTTGTCCAGGACCTATTGTATTGGTGCTTTGGGTGAGTCGTGTCCTTCTCTCTCATGCCATAATTCACCCCAATTGATTTCTGGGTAAGCCACATTAGGTTCGTTGGAGTTTTTGCAGCAATCTGGCAGCCATGGAGGAAACTCATCCTCTATGGGACAACCCATCATGACCAGCTCCTCGGTGCCTACCTGTGTCGTTCATTCACCCCCAACATCCTACAAGTGATGAAGAATCTCCACCCAGTGAGAAGGAATTTCCTCCTACACTATGAAACCTCCAAAATTGGGATGTGGGATAGGCGACTGAGGCTCTTCATGCGTTTCCATGTCCCAGTTCTGATCAGAGTGGGGAGAAAGGGTTGGGTTGCTTATAAGAAAGGAATGGAGAGCCACAGGTCCAGTGTGGTGGTGCCTATCGAATTGGCTATAGTATATCAGCCCACGCTTGGGCTTGCCTCTCTCACAGGGCATAACGAAACCAAGCATGGGGGGAGAAGAGTGCACAGTGGAGAGGTCGAGGAAGCTAGGGAGGGAAGAGATGAAAAGAACAGAGGCTTGGGAGAGCCAAATCCTTAAAGTCAAGGGAGAAAACCAGAGATAAAAACAACAGTGGGGAAATCCCTGCGTGAGGATGAGGGAGGTGATGGAAATGGAGGCCATGAATGTTGAATGGTTGTGGGTGGAGGGCATTGTACCGGTTCCCATAAACCTGATTTGAAATTCCATTAGAGATGTTGGTCCGTCTTGATGCTATATGCTCTGCTCTCCATAAATGTGGGGCATGTCAAATGAATTGGGGAGGGTGCTGGCAGCAAGGGGATTTAATTGCCTCTGTTTCCAGTGCACCCTTTGGCATGCAGTCTCTAAGTAACATCCCATCCAGGGGTTGTAGTATGATACGGTTAGATTCAACATCGGATCTAATTTACATCGATACAATTTTTCTCTGATTTCATTATGATTTATTAATTTTAATTAATTTTCCACTAAATACATAATTCATTTTAATCCCATTACAAATCAATGAAACGAAAAATTCATTGTCTCCAAAAATACAGAACTAAAAAATTTGGAAAAAAATTTATGCCCAATCTTATGAAATGAAAATTCAATATTTCCAAAAATACACAACTAAAAAATTTGGAAAATTTTTGAAGAAAAATCTTGGGTTTTCCTCTTCGAGAAGGTATATCTATATTTTTTATATTTAGTTGGAATGTAGGGAAAGTGTTGACTTTATGCAACATTTTTCCATTGGCCCAATATAAAATTTTAAAAATCATATTCTCCATCTGTTAAATATAGAAAAATAGTTGTGCACTAGCAAATTAGTCTATATAGATTACCATAGCATAATGTTTTCCACAGATAGAAGTTTAATATGGAAATAATTGGTGTCTCCTAACATGGCTTATTATCGTCCCGAAGGTGTAGATCAATTGGCGATAGAGTGCACTATTAAGGCACTCCTTATGACATTGCTAGTTCGAACCTTGGAAATTCGTGTGTATTATGTGTGGGACCAAAAGGGTATGCTTGGAAGTTATAGTGGCCACAATCAAAATGACCCCCGTGTCACGCAAGTACGACCTTGCCTAGTTGTCAATTCCGCTAGATACAAAAAAAAATGGCTTACTATCAATTCTTATGTTTTTTAAGAACATACTATCAAACCACTGTCGAATTGACCTACTAAATGTTAATAAAAAAAATCACAAAATAATGAAGACAAAGCTAACATAATTATTTACAATTAATATTTTTGATGTAACATGAAATTCCAAACATTAATATAAGTTTTGAATGTCAAAATTTGAAGAACCTATGAAAATAACATCTTGCTTTGTCAAAAAATGTGCAAAATAGTAATTGAGGTTCATGCTTTCATCTTTGTTAAGAACCAAATACCAATATAGCATAGAAAAACCTCAGAAAAAGTACTCAACGCCTTGAAAAAGAGATAATTTCATATAATAAGCCTCTTCGAGGGGGCAACCTCCTTTTACCCCACTTAAAATGTTCAAGTATAAGATGATTCAAAATGAAAATGTCTCCTTGGTATATATAGGAGACTAGGAGGTATAATTACAACTAATGGCCTAAAGCTGACATAAATAAAATAACATTACTAATATAATATGCCCCAATTAATGGGTAATGAGCCAATATTA
>SNQJ01S0010052.1:17312-57956 GCA_010110895.2 Picea sitchensis | reverse complement strand
TGCAGCAGCCACAGGGGTATGAGGTCAAAGGGGAGGAAAATTTGGTATGCATGTTGAATAAGAGCTTGTATGGCCTAAAGAAAGCTCCAAGGCAGTGGTATTTGAAGTTTGATAGGTTTATGACAGAACAAGGTTATAGTAGATGTCATTATGATCACTGTGTTTATTTTAAAAGGCTAGAAAATGGAAGCTATATTATCTTTCTATTGTATGTAGATGACATACTTGTTGCAGGGTCTAATATGTAGGATATAAATGTGCTCAAGAAGAAATTATCTAATTCATTTGTGATGAAGGATTTGGGTGCTGCAAAGAAAATATTTGGTATGAGAATAATAAGAGACATGAAAAATCGCAAATTGACATTGTCTCAGGGTGAGTACATAGAGAAGGTGTTGGAGAGGTTTAGAATGCAAAATGCAAGACCAATTAGTACACCTTTGGATAGCCATTTCAAATTAACTAAGGAAATGTGTCCCAAGACACAGGAGGAGATAGAATACATGTGTCAAGGGTCTCTTATTCATCACCCATTGGCAGCTTGATGTATGCGATATTTTGCACAAGACCATATATTGCACATGCAATGGGAGTTGTGAGCAGGTATATGAACAATCCAGGTAAAGAACATTGGGAGGAAGTAAAGTGGATTCTCATGTATTTGAGAGGTACTTCCACTCATGCATTATGTTTTGGAGGTTCAGACAATATTCTGCATGGATATGTTGATTCGGATATTGCAGGTGATAAAGATAGCAGAAGGAGCACCACAAGGTATGTTTTTACTGTAGGTGGAATAACAGTAAGTTGGATTTCAAAACTACAAAAGGTTGTTGAACTTTCAACAACAAAAGTAGAGTATGATGTTGCTACAGAGGCTAGTAAAGAAAAGATTTGGTTACAGAGGTTTATGGAGGAATTGGGAAAGAAGCAGGAGAATAGCAGGTTGTACTTTGACAGTGAGAATGCCATTCATCTTACAAAGAACTCATCCTTCCATTCAAAGACAAATCATATACAGCGTAAGTACCATTTGATACGATCTCTCTTGGAAGATGGACATTTGAAGTTGGAAAAGATACATACTAGCCATAATCTCACAGACATGTTAACAAAGGGAGTAACCAGGGAGAAACTAAGTTCTTGATCAGTTCTCGATCGTTCATTATAAGGTCACAGATATGACGGCAAAAGTTATTTTTATGGGTTTTTTCCCTAGAAGGAAACTCTCTCTTATGAGGGAATTGTATTGTGGCTGTCTATTATCAAGAATATTGTATTCTGAGAGAGGAGACTGTGAGAGAAAGAAGAGGAAGTTACAGCGAGTGTGTTATAGGTTGTATCCCTTCATTTTGATGGATAATAAAAAGGAAGGACCTAGCTATTTCTCTCGTGGGCGTAACCCACACTGGGTGAACCACACATATATGTGTCTCTATTGTATTGTGTATATTATTTGTTTTATTTTCGCATTTGTTTTATTTGATTGCTCCACGATCCTATTTTTCTAACAATAAGGACCAGATCGATCCAAACCATGGAAGATAGGATCAGATCTCCCAAAAATAAAAATAAAATAACTATAACTAGTTCAAAACAAACCGATTATGATCCTAGAAGATAGGATCAGATCCAAAAATCTATCCTAAATTATCTAACTCTTCAACCTCCTACCTAAAATATTACATTCATGGATATTTTCCTTCTTCTCGAACACACTAGACTATTACAACTTAGGAAAATAATTAAAACAATTACAATGAGGAAACCGACTTCCTCTCATAAAATTCTTAATACCTTCTAGACGTCAAATGCTCCTGCATCAGACTCCTAGGAAGACAATATTTGTTCTTGGGCTTGTTGCGGAAGTTCTTCAATACTTGTACCGTATTTAGAAAGTTATGTTGATGGCATCCACATGGCATCCTCAAGTGGTTTTCCTTTCCACTTGATCAAGTATTGAAGATACTCTTCGCCCCTTGTCTTATTTACTACCTTATAATGACTCCTCTCCGTACATAACACAAAGTAAGCAATTACAACGTAATAGCATATATTTATTATTATTTTATTTTTTTAAATCATTACAATAATGATATAAAAAGACAAATAAATAAATAAAATATGTATTCTATCTAAATATATTAACATCACTATCATTTTGTAATAAACCATAATATGTAAATATATATATATAAATATAAATGTATTAACATCACTATCATTATCATTTTGTAATAAACCATAACATGTCAACCCTGCAATCTTACAACAAGTAAAACATGAAGATATAATAACATCATATCATACTAACTATAAACAATGTCTAATACCCATTTGTTATCAATTTAATACTTTTACTACTAGTGCAAGGTCGAACTCTTAAGTCCATAATTAAGACTCTTAAATACATTATTAAACCTAAAGTAACCTCCCTTATTCAACATTATAGGTGTAAGCACAAAAGTTGTTCAATTAAGAAATGTCAAAGTTAAAAAGTACAAATTCAATTTACATTACTTTATTTACATTTTTATGTCATATAAATAATTCACAACAAAACTTCTTAATGTGGTGGATTAATAATATTTTATTTAACCTTTTGATTAGACATTCATCAACTCAAATATCCTTTTGATTAGACATTCATCAACTCAAATATCGAATATCTATCTTCAAAAGGACAGTTAGAGAGACCAAGACGTATTATTACTTATCTACAACTCCAGACAAAGGTTTTCTCAGCATAATCTTCTCTCTAATACAGAGGTTTCTCTATTAGGGTTGTGTACAATGGAGGAAAGAATTAGTAATTGTCATAATTAAACGACTTTACTACAGCCTAACCCAAAAACACATAGGCGACCATGTTAAATAATTCACAACAAAACTTCTTAATGTGGTGGATTAATAATATTTTATTTAACCTTTTGATTAGACATTCATCAACTCAAATATCGAATATCTATCTTCAAAAGGACAGTTAGAGAGACCAAGACGTATTATTACTTATCTACAACTCCAAACAAAGGTTTTCTCAGCATAATCTTCTCTCTAATACAGAGGTTTCTCTATTAGGGTTGTGTACAATGGAGGAAAGAATTAGTAATTGTCATAATTAAACGACTTTACTACAGCCTAACCCAAAAACACATAGGCGACCATGTTTCTTACTCACCAGAAGAAGCCTTTCACACATCTCGAATTTGTTCTTAATTTGTAATCCAAAGAGAGATCAAGAAGTCTAAAAGAGACATTTAATATATTTAGTACAGGTTAACACGGTGAAATGGTAATAGACCGACATGCACTAACTATGTTTACGTGTAAACCCAAACATGAGAGATATTTCGTGATGACAATAGAATGCAAAAAGATTTTAAATTTTCAAAGTTAAATGCTTAATTACATCACTACAATCCCCTTCGCATGAAACGATGAGGAGAAGATTGGTCACCAAGGAATTATTGTACTGATCGATCGAGATCTTTACTTAACATTTAACACCAATTATACAGATTCGATCAAGAGCACCAATCTCATCCATGAATCAGGGACAAATACATATATATATATATATATATATACAATGAGATTATGCAAATTAACATAATTAAAATTCTAAATACAATAGCGCAGAGAATTCTATTGTGAAGATCTTTAATTTGGAGGTTGCAAATTATCTCTTCCTTCATTAATCCAAAGACGTCCGAGAATTCTATTGTGAAGATCTTTAATTTGGAGGTTGCAAATTATCTCTTCCTTCATTAATCCAAAGACGTCATCGGTACCTCTTAGCCAACATTAGGGGTACTCTTTTTCCCCCTTATCCCCCGAGCCAAAAAAGGGCCACAGAGATAACTAGCAATGGGGCCACCCACGGTAAAACAAAAACCAATAGCACCAAACTTGTCTCACAAGGAAAAGCTTCCACTCTTTACCTAGTTTGGAACCCAACTCTCAACAAGTAAACTAGTTCAAAAAAAAATTGACAGCATAAAAGTACTTTTCCAAGTGAGACCCCTCTCCCTTCCTCTCCAATTCTTTTATAGAAAAATTCTCAATAAAACATGTCCTCATGCACAAATAATCAATTTTTAATATTTTAATTAAAGGATTATTCACCCACACCACTTGTCACACTCTCCCCAAGTTGCACAAGTAATTTTCTTTTTTATTTTATTAATTAAACAATTTCCCTCACATTCCCCAATGTGTTCCTATTTTTTCTTAGTTGTCCCTTAGTTCCCCAATCCCTCATTTATTTTGTGTCCCCTAACTAGATTTTAGTTTGAGTTGTATTAGGAGTCTTCTCTTAGTTAGGATTAGTGGTGGATTGACTCAAGATACTATTCTATGCGGACCACCTATTCTCTCATGTTTTATTTTATTTTTATTTATAAATCCATTTTATTATTTTCATGCACACATGTGCATTTACATAACTTTTATTATTTTTACTTCATTTACTTAGCTTACTAGTCTAGATCCCTTTATTTCTTTTTTTTTATTTTACTTAAACAAACCCCTTTAGACTTAGTCTCTTTGTTATTTTCTTGTTTTTAATTTAATAATCATTTGCATGCTCTTTTCTATCAAAGTCTAAGTATTTTATTTTTAT
Organism: Picea sitchensis; assembly: GCA_010110895.2. Classification (NCBI taxonomy): domain Eukaryota; kingdom Viridiplantae; phylum Streptophyta; class Pinopsida; order Pinales; family Pinaceae; genus Picea; species Picea sitchensis. The sequence continues at coordinate 53,335 of SNQJ01S0010052.1, read as the reverse complement.
TTTCTAGGCCTTCTAGATTTTTATTGACTCACATTTTGTTTGTGCGACGTGCCCTTCAAGATGCACTTCTGTGCTCCAAGGGTGTCAATCGCCTTTGACTAGTTTGGAACTTTGTCTGACACTTGGATTCAACATTCCACTCAGTCGACCTTGATGAGAGACTAAGGTTTTTATAAGGAATGAGGATTCCACCTTATTGTGTGCCCCTTAGAATTCCTCATGAGCAACTGTCTCAGTCTTCCCTCATGGCATCGTGGACCTCTCGGAACGAGGTAATCATTAACCATGTCTTCAGGTCATGGCGGGAGTGCAGTGGGATGTGACAGGGACGATGTCACACCTATCCCTCATCTATCTGGTTTCTGTGTATGCCCCCTTAACTCCTTATGTGAGTCGAATTAGCAAGCGTCACCAAGCCTACATCACTGACAAAAACAATATCAATATCCATATACATAATATCTATACCGAAATCATCATATAATCTCATGCGTATAAATCAATAATCAAACCAAAATACAGATCCACTCCCTGACTCAATCCAGAGTCCAAGGAAATCCATTGATGCCATCGACATCCTCAACCTGTCATGTATCCTGCACACTCAGGAGAACTCATTAATAATACCTTTCAATATATGTACATCTAGAAATTAACATATAAATCATAACGATGTCACAATATAACTCATAATCAAAGCAAAATCATAATGTATCATAACCAGATCACTTGCGTGCAAGTGTCCTCAAAGAATAAGTCAGTATAAAATGTGCTCAATGGAACTGGATGTTACATACCTTTTGGTCCAAAATAGATTCAATATGTTTCGATTATGTTGTAGGTAGTTGTTTCTCCCATTCAATGGTATGAAAGGGTACAAATCTCATACATTAAAAATTGGATAAATTCCAATGTTACTTGGAAATTCTATTTCATAAGCATTTGAGGAAAACTTCATTAACACTCTACATGGTCCAATATTTTTAAGATTTTATTTGTTATACTCCCCTCTAGGAAACTTTTCTTTTTTGAGGTGTGCCATGACCAAGTCTCCAACTGCCTTCTCTTCAAGTCTACCTTCTATTTGTACTTGTTGTCATTGTCCTATAGTTGTTTCTTAACCCTTTCCTGCAATTCCTACATACTTACAACAAAATATTCATCGTCGACACTTCTTATTTATTGTTTTTCTAGATTCCTTAACTCATAAATTCCTCTATGCATTCCATAAAAAATATGAAATGGAATTAATCACGTGCTTCTATTAGGTGAATAATTATATGCAAACTCTGCATGTGCAAGTACCTAATCCCACTACTTGGGATGCTCACCTACCAGACATCTCAAAAAATTTCCCAAACTTCTATTTACCACTTGTGTTTTCCCATTAGTCTATGGGTGGTATGTTGAACTAAATTTGAGATTGGTCCCTAACATTTTCCATAAAGTTCTCCAAAAATGACCTACAAATTTTGTGTCTCTGTCAGAAACAATACTTTTTGGAAATCCATGTAGTCTTACAACTTCTCTATAGAAGAAATTTGCAATGTGAGTTGCATCATTTTTTCTTTTTACAAGCTATAAAGTGTGCCATCTTTGAAAATCTATCAACAAACACATAAATAGAATCATTATCTTGTTTAGTTATTGGCAATCCTAATACAAATTCCATACTTATAGAATCCCATGGTCGGTCTAGGATTGGAAATGGTTGATACAATCTAGTACCCTGCCTACTTCCTTTTGCATACTGACAAACCATGCATCGTTCAACAAATATTTTTACATCAGTTTACATACTAGGCCAAAAACAAAATGAACTTAGTTGAGCAAATGTCTTATCCTATCCAAAATGTCCTACTAAACCTCCATTGTGTTTTTCCTTCAGCAAATTTTATCTCATTGAAAATCTTGGGATGCACAATTTGTTGCCTTTAAATAATGAACCTTCTTATATCATATAATCTAGCCATGGACTTTTGTCTCTGCTTACTATATTTTCACAGTCTACATAAGAATCTTTAAAACATGCATCATCCTTATACATCTCTTTCAACTCATCAAATCCTAAAAGATTTACTTGAGACTCATGCAAAATCAAACTGACTCTGCTTAATGCATATGCTACCTTATTTGACTGCCCACTTATGTGCTTAATAACAAAAGTAAAATTTTGCAAGAACTCAATCCACTTGACATGTCTCTAATTTAATTTTGATTGGTTGTTGATATATTACAAGGCATGGTTATCAGTGTAAAGAACAAATTCCATAGGCATGAGGTAATGTCTCTATTTCTTCGGTGTTTGAATAATTACATAAAATTCATTGTCATAAGAGGAATATTTATGTTTTTCTTCATTTAATTTTTCACTAAAATATGTAACTAGTTTATTTTCCTGACTTAGAACAACTCCTATTGCAGTCCCACTTGCATCACATTCAACTTGAAAGAGTTTACTTAAATATGGTAATGATAAAATTAGTTGTTCTTTTATCTTCTTCTTTAACAATTTAAAAATTTTATCTTCCTCCGTCCATTTAAATGGTTGTTTTCTTCCTTCAATGGTTTCTACAATTGGAGCACATATCCCACTAAAATTCCTAATGAATTTTCTATAAAATCTTTCCAAGCCATGAAAACTTCTTACCTCAAAAGCATTATTTGGAATAGGCCAATTTATTATATCCTTCACCTTTTCCTGATTCATCTTCAAGCCATCTCTCGCTATCAAAAAACCCAAATATACCAACTCTATCGTCACAAAACTGAACTTTTCAGATTGACTAGTAGCTTTCAGTGTTGTAGTTTATCTAAAACCAACCTAAGGTGTCTCACATGTTCTTCTCTAGATTGACTTTAGACCATAATATCATCCAAATAAATTATGGCAAACTTACCAATGAACTCTTTAAGTACTTCACTCATCAATCTCATAAAATTATTAGGGAAATTTGTAAGTCCAAAGGGCATTACCAGCCATTCATATAATCCATCATTTGTTTTAAATGATGTTTTCCATTCATCTCCTTCTCTAATATTGATATAATGATACCCACTTTTCAAATCTAGCTTTGAAAAAATTATAGTACCACTCAAGCAATCCATCAAATCATCAATACAGGGTAATGGAAATATGTACCTGGTTGTGATTTTGTTTATGGCTCTGGAATCTATGCACATTCTCCATCCTCCATTTTTCTTTGGACTTAAAATTGTAGGAACAGCACATGGGCTCAGGCTTTCTCTGACCAAACTTTTATCCAACAATTCTTGTACCTGATTTTTAATCTCCTCATTCTCATGTGGAATCATTCGATATGCTGTTTTATTGGGAAATTTATCCCCTAGAATCAAATATATATGATGACAGATACTTCTTAGTGGAGTTAATTCATTTGGTAAATCATCAACCACAATATCAACAAATTCATCCAGCAAATTTTGAACTTTTTCAGACAAATAATTTAAATTTGTGCTAGTGAGAATTAGCTTTGGCTTACCAATTAGAGAAAAATGTACCTCTTCCTTTTTAATTTCTTGCAGAAATTATTTTCCACTGACCAACAATTGTAACACACTCAACCCCCTCGGTACCCTTTTAAGGGATGGGGTAGTAAAATTTCATTTTTTCTTAAACATCTCAAAGCCTCTTCTCAAGGTCACCATCATCTTTAGCTCATCAAGAGATTTCCAATGATTGTTACCATGCTCAAAACCGAGCTCCGGATCAAAAGTTATGACCCTCCAAAGTTTCTTGGGCTTTGTTTAACCATACATCACTTCATTTTCATGTGGCATCCACGTGGATTCCTATCAATTGTGCCATCCAATGTGGAACTGACGTGGCATCCACCACATATCCCTTCAACTCCCACCCTATCAGACCCTCAGCTCTTCTCCAAATCAATGGCTATGATTTATTTGGGGCCCTCTCATCGGAGTGCCTTCTCCATGGATTCATATCTCACTCTAAAGGCTACTCTGACCATACATACTCTGAATGATCGACGACATCAGAGTCTTTACCTGCATGATGGCTTACTCTTGCTTCCCTTGTTGTAACCTTGTATATGTGGAACGACACCCACATGACACATGGATCCACCCATGACTTGACAAGGGGATTGTTGAGGCTATACACGTCATTACATGATACTGGGGCTTACCTAACCAGGTGTTGCCACCTCTCCTATTCATGTGTGGGATCATGTGGAATTCCATGATAGATTGATGATCATCCTCACATTGCTTCCACTCACAGATCAATGATCCAGATTGATCCTCGGAGTCCTCCCTTCAAAGTATACTCGTTTCGGTAGTTCAAACCCCTTCAAACATTATTCATTAATGTTTGTCTAATCTTAATGTCATCCTTCTTTAGAGACAAAATTACAATCGTCCACATGGCTAGTCTCACATACACATTCATTGTTTCTTTCATACTAGGAAACCCTATAACGCATGCATTCCATGCACTCAAGCATACACTTACATACATAGATATTCAGTAGGAGAGTTCACTTCTTGCACCATTTTCCATGTTACTCACACAAATTGACATTCCAAAATTCCATGTCATTCCTCCTTGGGATTCTTACAGTCATTCATATCACAAGTCCTATAGGGGTAATCATAATTATGTTTCCCTCTTTTCATGGAAACAAATTGCAATAAATCACTCTTTCCCAACTACTATAATAGAATTCCCAAAATTCAGAAATGCAATCTATGACATTTCAGCATTACCCAAGGAAACAAAACAACCATTCTAATTTCTATGCATGCCATAATCCCATTCTTGGCCAACAGGCCTCCACCAAGGGAATTCTTTCGAAGAATCCCTCTCACTACCACTTTCCTACCAATACATACCTATATGGATACCATCCACCTATGGATGTCAATCTAACCTATTGGTCACCTAAACATGATCTATTACTTCCTTTACCAAACTCTATATTGCTCTTTCATTAGTCATCTTATCTCCCTCTCACTACCACTTTCCTACCAATCCATACCTATATGGCTACCATCCACCTCTGGATGTCAATCTAACCTATTGGTCACCGGGACATGATCTATTACTTCCTTTACCAAACTCTATATCAACCTTTCATTAGTCATTCTATCTCACCCTCATAGGGTTATATACAATAGCATTATCAACATTTGACTCATGCTTACAATTGCAGATGTATTCTAGCTATCTTCCTTTTTCATTCACATGCACATGAATGAACTTAGGTTAATAGGAATTACCTTTTATTTACTACAGCTATGAGCTCATAACTTTCCCATATGTTCATGTCATCTCGCTTATTTTATGAGGACTACCAATAGTCCAAAGGACCCTTTCTCTTTTTCTTAACTAGATAAATCTAGTCCAATTTTTCATTTATTGCAAGTCAAGTAAACAAACCTTACATATTTTCTGTCAATCCTCTAAACATGAGGGATTATACATACAGGGCTCAGTTCCTTTATTAAATAGCAATTTAAAATTTCAAGGGGGCTCCATCGGCCTATACTTATAGGCATTTGTATGACTTATTAAAACCACCCAGATTATTCATTTTCTGGACTTAAGCAACCCTTGACAAGATTCTTCCATTCTCACCCCTTTTACATTCAGGGCTTACTATTAATATTTATCGGCACATTCCTACTCTTGTAGGAATAGCCATCACTCCACCAAGTCAACAATTCAATCCCTTTGTTGCAATCAACATGTTAAGGTTTCTATTGTAAAAACTCAAAATAATAGAGACGTTTCAATTTATAGTCCTTCTCCTCAAGGAGTTAATGCGGATTAATAAGTAAAATTTTAATGTAGAGAAAATTATTTTAAATAGACTCAACTCTGCCTTCTTATACTAGTCCTTTGACTAATATTTGGCCCATCCAGGCCTAGTGTTGTAGCCTGCTCTGTTACCACTTTGTAACACACCCGACTCCATCAGTACCCTTTTAAGGGATGGGGTGATAAAAATTATCTTTTTCTTAAACATCTCAAAGCCTCTTCTCAAGGTCACCATCCTCTTCTGCTCGTCAAGATATTTCCAAGGATTTTTACCATGCTCAAAACCGAGGTTCAGATCAAATGTTATGACCCTCCAAATTTTCTTGGGCCTTCTTTAACCATACATCTCTTCATTTCCATGTGGCGTCCATGTGGCTTCCTGTCACTTACACCATCTGACGTGACATCTGCCACCTGGCCCTTCAACTCCTACCCTATAGGACCCTCGACCCTTCCCCAAATCGATGGATCTGATTTATTTGGGCCCCTCTCGTCGGAGTGCCTTCTCCCGAGAGTCATATTTCACTTCGATGGCTACTCCAACCATACATACTCCAAATGACCTGACGACTCCCAAACTCAATCAATCACCAACTTAGAATGTATTTGAGTCTTTATCTGCAAAACGATTCACTCATGCTTCCCTTGTTGTAACCTTGTACACGTGGCATGACACCCACATGACACATGGATCCACCCATGACTTGACATGGGGACTGTCGTGGCTATATGCATCATCATAGGATATTAGGGGTTACCTAACTAGGTGTTGCCACCTGTCCTTTTCATATATGCAATCATGTGGAACTGCATTATACACCAAAGGCCATCCTCGCATCGCATCCAATCATTGATCAACGATCGAGATCGATCCTAGGAGTCTTCCCTTCTGAGTGTACTTGTTTGGGTAGTTCAAGCCCCTCCAATAGGCCCACTCTGATGGACGGTGGAGATAATTATTTTCCCATCTGATCAACAGTTGATATTTAAGGCAATGACTTAAAGGGATTGTTTCCTAACTAGGCCTACTTCCATCCTATCAACCACTCAACTATAGACATTCGTCATCTTGGAGGACATGCTAACTACCACCTTTTGTGACACATGGCCCTGCCACTGCTATCCACCTGGCATGACACGTGGCATACATGGCTCAACACGGAGTTTTGTCTTTGTTGGCCCTTGACCAAGTTTTGGATAACCTTGGTCATGTTTGACCATTTTTGGGACTTCGACAGGTTGGTCGAAGGTGAAGCGGAGATCACGGGATCTCGCCCCCTTTTGCGAGCTTTTTGGGTTTAGGGTTTATGTAACAGGTATGGGATGTTGGCCCATGGGTTTACCCATGTTTAGGCCCCATTTGCAATGTATAAATAGATATCTAGGCAATGTAAGAAAGTAGTAGTGAATGTTTGTGGCTTAGTGTGGAGCTAGAGGCTTTGTTCATACTATGTGTTAAGACTTGCAGAGCTAAGTGCAAGTAATTATAAGAAGATGGTGTGCAGATTGTGTAAGAAGGCTTTGTGTTGTGACCTAATCAGGGAAGGAACATCTGGTGAGGTGCACGCAGATCTCCTGTCCTATGCAGAGTGGGCCTTGTGGCTCTGTGCATTGAACGAAGATAATAAAGAGAAGAAGAATTGGTGGACATAGCCCCACGCTAGGGATGAACCACGTATATCTTGTGTTGTGGTTGCTTTGTGCATTATGGTTGTTATGTGAGTTATGCTTACTGTATCAATATATGTTAGATGCATCCGATATAGTAGCTTAGTGCTTAGTGATGTGAATGAATGCTAGATATGATCTATTTCTATATGCTAAGTGCTTGGATATGGTATATCTTGTTGAAAATTGCATTGTTATGTAATTAGGGTTTTCTCCTGCAAAGTGGATAAGAGTTAAATATTAATGAATGTTAACTGATAAGTTCTCTGTTAAATACTGTGATCACATATCTGTGTCCCAGCTAGGTTGTAGACACCTAAGTCCAGCAACCACCCCTCCCTCTACCTCGGGTGAGACTTCATCTGCTTCGCAGGTGTTGCCAAAAGGGCCAGTAGTTAGGGTTTTGTTGGTACGTTGTTGAAGCGTTGAACCCTAGGTCTACCCCTGTGCCAACAAATGGTTCTGTTGCCGGGACCTGAAACTGTGATTGTTGGGAACTGAAGAAAAGAGAAAGCTATGTGCATAGATATGTTACTTTAGGGCGCAGTATTATACTTGACTTGTGAATCTCTGTGCTAAGAAAAGAAGCTCGATCTGAAGAAAAGAGGTATGATCTTAAATCTTTGTGCTCTTATAAAGGTAAGAAAAGTGAAAAAATTTGTTTCGAAAGAATGGATCTAGGTATGTTTGATAGATTTTGTCCTAGTCTGAAAACTAGGGCACAACTAGAAGAAAGAAGATTTGATATGAATAGATATGATAGAACTAGTGAAAGATATGTTATTCCTATGCATAGAAAGAACTGTTGGACTAACAAGTGGATGCAAGATCCTAGAAAGATTTTTTTACAGATCCACCACTGTGATCCCAGTGTGCAGTACATGAAATATTGGGGATCGTTCAAGAGAAAGAGAGGATTGACTCTTTGTTATAATTGTAGAAGACCGGGATATCTTGCCAAGGAATGCCCTGGTCAAGGTCCTATTTTCCTTTGTTGTAAGGCTACTGGACATGAAGTTTTAGATTTCCCTAGAATAATTGTTAAAGTTGAAAAGATGAACATAAGACAAGAAGACCATGAGGAAGGTCAAGAGACTAAGAATATGCTCAAGAACCAGAAAGAATCAAAGACTGTATTATTGAAGATGAAATAAACCCTGGATGATCACAGAGACATCAACTTATCAGAGGTCTTAAAAGAGAAGGAGTGCATAGAAACAAGAATAGGAGACTTCGACATAGACTGTGTCATGGATGAGGAAACACAGGTGAATATCATGACAGAAAGAACTTGGGAAATTTTGGGAAAGCCTGTTATGGTTCCTTCATTGGGAGGAATAGGATTGTTTAAAGGGAAGATGATAACTCGATGTGGAAAACTTACCCAGATACCTATGAGTGCTCATGGAACTTAGACAGAAGAAGAATTTGAGGTCGTTAAGTTTGTTGAGAACAACGCCCCATTTGCTATTTTTCTAGGAAAAACTTGGTTTGAGAAAGATCAGATACGAAGGAAACAAGAAGAGGAAGCTCTAGAACGGAAAAATCAAGAACTAAGAGATTTCATGGCTAGGAGAATAGCGCACTTACTGGAAGAACGGGAGGACAAATTGAAGCTACTAAGGACCAGATACCTGGTTGTCGAAGTTGAAAGAACACAAGAAGACTTAAAACCCTTGTCCATACAGGAGAGTAGAGCACCTACCCCAGAAAAAGAAGAAGTATTACCCCTGAACCCTATGAAATACCCTCCACGATGCAAAGTTACTATGCTAAGAGGTGTTACACATTATTTTTATCATCCCTATGATCGTTAATGATGTAAACCTATATGTTGCCTTCAAAGGGGTCAGTGGCCTGAATTCCTGAAGAAAGAAGGGAGAAGAACTTTCCCTGAGAGAAGAAGTTGTATTGTCCTTTGTAAAAACCCTATTAAGGAGGATTTTCATAGGTTGCACCATGCACAGGGTGCGGAAATGCCTGATTTCTGAAGGTTGCACTATAGCTAGGGTGTGGAGTTTCCGCAGGTTGCGCTATAGCTACGGTGCGGCGACCTTCGTACGTGGGAAAAATGAGTGTCTTCTCGATTCTTCTAGAAGGAGAAGCTTCTATGATGAGGTGGCCTCCGAATGGTTTGGATATTACTTGCTTTCATGATTTAGTGGGATCATCCTAACCTCCTCACCTTATCCTCTTCAACTTATAAAAGGAGAGGAGCTCTCATGGAGAAAGTTAGTTGGTTTTGGAGCTTGGTTTTGTAGTTGGATTGAGCTTGGGAAATTTATGTTGGCTTTGATCTTTTCTTTGTCAAGATATATTGTGAGTATCTATCAGATACATAGTCTCGGAATCCATTGGAGAAAGAAGTGTGTGGGAAGCAAGGAATTGTTAGAAGGAACCTAACAACATCAAGGCATCTGGTTGTATCTTTCTTCCACGTTCTTTAATACAGTGACATGTTTCTTTCCCATAAAATCATTCTCATTTTATTGCATGACTCCTTGATCACATGCATAGGTTATCATTGAATATATTATTGTTGCTTTCACTTTGGTTAGTTTGTGTCATTGCAGATTTGATCTCACAAGAGCACCGGAGCGAAGCAGGAACAACAAAGATATAAGGAAGTAATATTTAAAGGTATGTTATCTATTCCTTCTTTGGTAGTAAATTCAATGATTGTAACTTAGGGAAAGCATCATGTCATGTCTTGTTTTGTTCTAGATCCAGGTGGATCTAGGGAGATTAGTTTATGTCAGCATTTACCGATTTATCCAAAAACAAAATTGGCAACTCCGCTGGGGAATGGATTGTTTTCCTAGTTTGTCTTGCTTTCTTTCTTTGATTGCCTGGTTTTTGTTTTCTGAGTCACTGGAAGATCCAGCTTGACTCTTTGACTGTTTGACTTCACTGGAAAACCTTCTTAATTTTTTAATTTTTTTCCATTTTTGTGTGATTTTCGCACCCTGCTTTGAGGGACAGTGCGACGACTTAGGATTTCCACACCCTACTTGTTTAGACCAATGCGGAAACTCCACACCCCACCCATAGCTGACCTGCGGCGATCGAGGATTTCCACACTGTGCTAGTCTTCTAGCCTACGGCGATTGTGAAAAAAATTGTTTTTGGGTGGTTTTCCCTGCCCAGATCTGTGATATGATTCTAGGGTGATTTGTTGGATCTGATTACAGTCTGCTTGACAAAATTTGAATATGCTTTCAGCCATCTTTGCCTCATTTTGCTTTGTTTGTTTTTGAAAGATTTGATCTCTTCCTTTGAGTGTTTTTCTGTTACAAAGCATTGTTTTTTTTTAGAATTGTTTAGTGAAAGAACATTTCTCTTTTCTGAATAATTCGTGTTAAACGAGAAACTTAGTTTGGGTTGTTTTTGTTTTGAAGTGATTTACTATTGCTTTTAGGTATCTTTAAAACAAAAAACTTTATTTCTTGCTTTATATTAGTTTGGGGACATCTTTGCATTTGAAGTAGTGAAATTGCATGATTTTTGGTCTTGAATTCTAAAAATTGTTCATTTCTTGGGGATCTTGATATTGATGAGTTTAGTTAACTTTTGGGACATTGTGCATCTGGGAATGATAAATGTTTTCTTCTTCTCGTAGCATAACTTTCATCGAAATGAAAAGATTGCATCTTCATCTCTTTGCATAACTTTCGAGTCGGTCAAAACACCATATTGTCCACGCCATCTTCCTTTTGAGTAACAACGGCCTTAAAAATAAAGCGCTTACAAAAATTGATTAGACATTTTTATATTCTCTAGTAGAAAACCTACATTAGATTACTTGTAGGGCTTTGGAGTAGGTGTGAAAGATAACTTTCCAAAGCTGCAAACAAACATAGGGTCTTGAGTTAGGAAGCAGTAAATCCACTTATTACATTTTGTCTTGGGAAGCCCTTCTCACACAAGGGTCAATCACGAGGTCACATTGAGACTGGCAGAGTTACTCACCCTGCTTTGTTGGTCTTGGTGTAGAGATTGCACGTATTATGGGGGTCTCTTGAAGGTATACCCACAATGATGAGTGGAAGCCTTTCGAGTTGATTTCGGGCTACATACCCTGCCTTTGCGCGTGGATCGGACTGTCGATTGTTTCCAGAGGCATCATTGTAGTAATTGGTAACCTTAGTGGCCTATCTCTTTAGGGTCTTTACACAAGGTGACTGTGGAGGGGCAAGTCTTCACGATATCTGGAATTGACGTTGGCCAAACTCACTCGGGCTCCTTGGAGGGTATACCCACATTTATGTGTGGGAGCTTGCACCGGGGTGTAAGTCCGTTAAGCAGGTCATCAATGTAACTTTTCCACCTGCTTTATCTCATCCCCTTCTTACTTTGTTCCCGCGACGTTGGATTTCATCACCAACTAGTGAGCTCATTGTGAGAAGGTTTTGTTTGCTTGCTTGCTTACTAGATTTTTAGCGTGTGTTGTTTGTTTTCCCTAGTGGGCTCTAGATTGGATCTTTATTTTAATGGCGTCAGTTCCCAGAATGACCAATGAAGGAATCCCTGCTCTAGGGGAACCTTTTATTTTTCCTTCTTATGGAAACACCGGTCCTCCTCACATCGCTACTTTGAGCCTTCCAGGTCTCACAATTGGATTGTCGGTGTGGTTGTTTTCCACTCAAGTAATCCTGAATGAAGTAAGTGATTCGATCGTAAGCACTTCCCCCCAAGAACATCAACTTCATGTTGATCCTTCACCATCTTCACCAGTAAGATCTTCTTCCCCTTCTTCACTTGCAAGTTCTTCTTCCATTTCATCTTCTTCGCCGAGTGAAATCTCTCAAGCTAGTAACCCAGTGGATAAGAAGAAGAAGAAAAGGAAGAATAAGAAGAAAAAAATAAGCAAGGATCCAAACTTCCAACCACTGCCGGACATGTTGGAAAGAAACTAGTTATTGTTGATCATGCTGGGAGTGTTGATGATGCCAAGAACACCCAAACAACCTGTAAGCCCAAGTACCCTTGTAGGCTTTGCAAGGGTATCCATCTTCTTAAGGATTTCCCTGGTCTATCCAAGTTTATATAAGCATGGTCTACACACCCTCTCCAACCCATGTCGTTAACCTCTGAACAACATGTTGATGACCTCCAGTCAACTAGTCAAGATACCATTGGGAAGAAGAAAAGTAAAGCCAAGTTCCCATGTATGTTATGCAAAGGGTGTCATCTAACTCACCTTTTTCCTCATATGGATGAAGCCTCAAAATTACTAGAAGACATGATTGTCCCCCGGCCTCAACTCCCAGCTGCTTATCGCAAGCTTACTCTCGACCCACCTGTAATTGATGGAATGATCGATTCGGCCCCTTCATCGGTCAGTCCGGTTGATCATGTATTCAACCTGGTCACTTCCTTAGTCAAACCAGTTGACAAAGTGGTTGATTTGATCCCATCCTTAGTCAATCCCACTATCCCGCCAGAGAGAAAAACCCAAGCAGTCGATCTGTTTCCACCCGTCGACCCCATTCCGCCCTTGGAGAATGCAACCCAAGTGGTCGATCTGATCTTGTCATCGGTCGATCCTACTCTCCCGCTCGAGAGTAAACCTGATACTGCCCACATTTTTCTCATTGATACAGACTCTAGCGTGTCGGGGGGTATTCCTCCTTCTCCCGTGGAACCCCCTCCAAGTAATGAGGCCATTTGTTTTGATTGGGGTGTGCTAACTAGACCTCGTCTTCCCTCTCACATTCCTTTCCATATTACAGTGAAATTTTGTGGTCGGGACGTTCCTCAGATGTTGATAGATCAAGGTGTGTCTGTTAGTATTTTTTCCTCTTTTACTTGGCAAGCTTTGGGTTGTCCTCATCTTGCGCCAATTACGCAGAATCTGTTATCTTTTAACAGAAGAACCAATCAACCTTTAGGGACCCTTCCTCAGTTTCCTGTAACTTTGGGAGGGAAAATTGTCTTTATTAATGTCATGGTAGTCCAAGACCCCTTGGATTTTGCTTTAATCCTTAGGCAGGATTATGTCTATGCCATGAAAGCTATTGTGTCCGCTCTTTTTTGTGTGATATTTTTCCTTCACGTTGGAAGAATTGTGACTATTGATCAACTTTCATTCATCGATCCTAACTAGATTACCTCCTTAAATCGTTCTCATATGCAGATGGTATCGCCCCCGCCATGTGTTAATTATGTGGCATTGTCTCCCATGACTTCAGCTTCTGAAGATTTGGATCCAGTAGTTTACATGGTGATCTCTTCGATCGAGTTTTTAGAGCATGATCTCTTTACCCCTATCGTGGCCCTCGACATGTGTTCCTCCCAGAGTGTGTTTCTTCCATCGAGTGAAGATCTCTTGGAGACCATGACTGAGTTTTGTCCCTTGAAATGGTGTCCTTCTCGACCACTGTCCTCTTGGAATCCATGATCAAGAAGAGAGTTTCAAGCATAGGTTTTCTTATTTCAAGCTCATTAAAAAATGAAACCAACTTTGAGCATGGTTTTCTGATTTCAAGCTCGTTAAAAAATGAAACTAGTTACAAGGATAGTTTTTTCGTCTCTGTGGAAACCTCGTTAAAAAATGAAACAGAGGTTTGGGGATTGAACCTGGATTCACGAGCATAGTTATTCTCCTGTGTCAAGCTCGTTAAAAAATTAAACAACTTCCCCCTCTATGTTTGAGTTAAGTCCTTCGTATAGTATTTGAAGCTTCATTTCATTCTCCTTTGCAGTTGAACGAAACGAAGCTTGGGGGGCAATGCTTCCAGCCTCTGGACTTCATGCTGAAGTTGAGCCACTAGATTCTTAAGCTGGGGGCTAAGTACCAACCATGCGTTGGGAAGTCGCAAACATAGTTTTTACTTTGGTTCAAGCTTGTGTAAAAATGAAACCACCTACCTCAAGCATAGTTTCCTTTGGTTCAAGCTTGTGTAAAAATGAAACCAGGTCCAAGCATAGTTTTTGTTTAGCTTTTAAGCTTGTGTAAAAATAAAATCTATCCCAAGCATTGTTTGTTTTGTTTTAAAGCTTGCATAAAAATGAAAACAATCACGAGCTTAGTCCTTGTTATTTCTCATGCTCGTAAATAAATGAGAATAAGTTACCGAGCTTTGTCTTTGTTCTTTCTCATGCTCGTAAATCAATGAGAATGTAACTGAGTATACTTTTATCACTTTTTCGAACTCGTAAAAGTTATACTAAAAAGGAACCCCCTAGAGTTCCCTTTAATCTCTTTTCAGACTCTCTAAACATGAAAAGATTGTCGAGCGATCTTGTTCTTTTCACTCTCGTTAAAGTATTAGAAATCACGTCTGTTGAGCAATAGTTTATCTATTTTTCGGTCTCATCGGACTAACTTACGAAAAAGAAACTGAGAGAGTTCCCTTTAAGTGTTTTTCAAACTCTCTAAACATGAAAAACCCTTGAGTTTTCTATCTTTGGACTCGTTAAACAAACATCGAAAGACCCATATGGGATCGAACCACTCCTTCCTAGGGTTCGTTAAACATACTTTGAAGGACTCATCCAAAGGATGAGCTTACATCAACAAGCATATGGTATCCTCCTCAATCTTGCGTAAAAATAAAGAGGTACTCGCCAGTAATGGTGGGAGAAAAATTGGGAAAGAAATGTGTCTAAACCTGTATCCCATAGAAGAGTCGCTTTTGAACATGACACCCTTTCACTCGCCTTGTGTCTAGGTTGGAAAATTCGCTTGTCTCTTGATCATACTCCTTTATAAGATTACAAATGGTCTGTGATCCCTATTGTTGAGTCAGTGTTTCCAAGACAGTTGTCGTGTCATCAATATGTTCAAAGAGAAGTTCAACCCTAAAAGCCTTCTATTGCATCGGCCACTTCTGTAGTCCTTAAGCCTTCTATTGCATTGGCCATCCCTGAGTCAGTCATGAATCACTTGTTACTATGATCTACTTCAAATCTTGTTACCCGTTTCATATCATTGATGTGGGATACATTAAGGCCCTCCTATGACGAGTCTTTTCCTGTCGATTTCAACTCATTATCCAGGAATTAGACTTAGAAACTAATTGGTACCTTGGAACTTGCATGCCTCAATGGCAAGTTTCCTCGCTTTTGATAGTGGGTTTTCATTATTGACCCCTAATCGAGAGATTCCACCGAGTGTTCGACCTCAGTTCATTGATTTACATTCGTTGGATTGTACTAGTGTACCTTGGGTGTCATTGACATTAATGACGATTTGCCTCGTACTTGTTAATGGTATACACTAATGATCGGTAATCAAGTGGTTTCTACCATGTTCGACTTCAGCACATGTATTCGCATGGTTAGATTCGTACTATAGAGTGGTGGAGATGAAGACCCTGGATCGTTTCTGATAGATTCATGTTGCATTGGAGTATATTCATTTTGTATTGTTGCATAGATCCACATTGTATGTCTCGTGTCTATGTTCGAATTTGAGTCTTTAATACATAGATCCACAGTGTATTTTTGGTGGCTATGTTCAGATTTGAGTCATATTGGCATGGATCCACAGTGCATGTTTGGTGGCCATGACCTATCTTACTTGACATGGATCTTTGCATGTCAGCATTTATGCTTTGAGAGATTTGTATTCTGAGTATGGGAATGCCTACCTCAGTGATGATATATTATTGTATTGTATTTCCTTGTTTGTTGGCAGGTTTCCGACCGACGTGTTCCTTGTTCCCTACACACACTCGACAAAGTATTTAAGCTATCACTCTATTCTAACTTCATACTTTGGGGGGCTATCTGTTACACATTATTTTCATCATCCCTATGATCGTTAATGATGTAAACCTATATGTTGCCTTCAAAGGGGTCAGTGGCCTGAATTCCTGAAGAAAGAAGGGAGAAGAACTTTCCCTGAGAGAAGAAGTTGCATTTTCCTTTGTAAAAACCCTATTAAGAAGGATTTCCGCAGGTTGCACCATGCAGAGGGTGCGGAAATGCTTGATTTCCACAGGTTTCACTATAGCTAGGGTGCAGACTTTCCGCAGGCTGCACTATAGCTAGGGTGTGGCGGCCTTCGTATGTGGGAAAAACGAGCATCTTCTCGATGCTTCTAGAAGGAGAAGATTCTATGGTGACGTGGCCTCCGAATGATTTGGATCTTACTCGCTTTCATGATTTAGTGGAATCATCCTAACCTCCTCACCTTATCCTCTTCAACTTATAAAAGGAGAGGAGCTCTCATGGAGAAAGTTAGTTGGTTTTGGAGCTTGGTTTTGTAGTTGGATTAAGCTTGGGAAATTTATGTTGGCTTTGAGCTTTGCTTTGTCAAGATAGATTGTGAGTAGCTATCAAATACATAGTCTCAAAATCCATTGGAGCAAGAAGTGTGTGGGAAGCAAGGAAATGTTGGAAGGAACCTGACAACATCAAGGCATATGGTTGTATCTTTCTTCCACATTCTTTAATACAGTGACATGTTTCTTTCCCATAAAATCATTCTCATTTTATTGCATGACTCCTTGATCACATGCATAGGTTATCATTGAATACATTATTGTTCCTTTCGCTTTGGTTGGTTTGTGTCATTGCAGATTTGATCTCACAAGAGCATCGGAGCAAAGCAGGAACAACAAAGATATAAGGAAGTGATATTGAAAGGTATGTTATCTATTCCTTCTTTGGTAGTAAATTCAATGATTGTAACTTAGGGAAAGCATCATGTCCTGTCTTGTTTTTTTCTAGATCTAGGTGGATCTAGGGAGATTAGTTTGTGTCCACATTTACCGATTTATCCAACAACAAGAGGATATAAGAACAATAATGGAAAGAGGAAACCAGTGACTCAAAACACAACAAAGAAAGTCAGAAAGCTCGGCAAGAAGAAAACAAAGTTAGAAAAATTGCAAGAAGTTCCAGAGAGGACTTTGTAGAAGGAAGGTTTGTAGAACTGGAACTTCGTCGGGATATTAGAACAGCACATATTGGCACTTCGCCACGACGAATCAATATAATCATTGGAGGCGTCCCGACCGTTAGAACGACGCTCCAGAATGTCTAGAAATGTAGTTATTGCCGGAACGTTTGCCATTGGACCGTTGGGATCGTGCCATAACGGAAGGAATTGCATTGATTGAGGCGTTCATTCCCATTGGAAGAGTCTGTTACGATGTTGTCTATTTATCCCATCGAGCATTGCACCGAGAACACTTTTTCCAATTATGATTATATGAGCCCACGAAGAACTAGTTGCTTTCATGTAGTGCCTATTGAGAGCTCACCACCCGTTCTGTTACATTGAGTGTTTGCTCACTGACCTGAGATATCTGACTTCGAGCGTGCATGTCAGACGACATTAGCGCAGTAGAAAATTCCATCGAAAATATCTTAATAGACCTCATGGTTGAAAATGTGATGTCCGCAGGCATACAAGCTTCATCGACGTGAGGATTGGAAGCATCCCCGTCGACTGCGCAGCGTCAGTCTAGCCGACCCACTGTTGAGAAACGTAGCAAGCATCATGATGAATTGGCAAATGTGAAGCTCATCCAATCTATCTTGCCCGACTATATCCCACCTCTGGCTAGCACGGTTAGTCATGACAGTGTCCCGAGGGACTTCACTACACCTTGATCACTGCGTACCTCCCGAAGGGGATACGCGTAGTTGGAATGCAGTTGAGACAAATTATGACGTTGAAGATCAATGACTTCAACTTGGGAGATCGCAAGAACTATGGCATGCTCGCCCCACATAATTATTTGACCAAGACAAAGGGGACAGAGTCGAAGATCATCCCCCAGTCGTGGACCATGGACATCATGAGGTCCACCATCTTGAACGTAATGAAGATACCCCACTTTGGAAGGCATAAGGAGGTTAACGCGTGCGTTAAACTCTTGGTGTCTTACTTCCATGGTAGTTATTTGTGGTTGGACAGACACATCACCGTAGATCTAGCATTGATCCATCGGATCACCGGATTAAGCATGCAAGGACCAGACCCACAAGACTTTTATCCAGGGAAGGTTGCATATTGTGCCCTAGCACAGAGAATCAAAGACACCTATGGCGATGTGGAGAAGGGGAAGCGAGGCTACAAGGTAGCTTCCATCCAGAACGGCGCAATGCACCTAGCCTGCCAGTTGATCGTTGGTAAGCTAGTAAGGAATAATAGACCCATGCAGGTCACGGGGTTCGTTGTTGACCTTGCGGGAAAATGCATTGAAGGACTACAAATGAACTAGGAAAGCTACCTCGTCAACCAGTTAGAGAAAGATTGTCGCGAAGCTCAGGATCAGGGTTATGAGTTCCATTTCAGTTGGTTGTTGATCCTCATCGCCTTCATTGCTTGGGAGATGCCGGAAGGAGTGACCTTCCCTGAGATTGAGCCATTTGAACCCCTATCTGCGAAGTTCTCTACGCTCTAGTACTCAAGAGACATGGCTAAGCAATGGCATTCAAACACGGTGTTCCACACCTATTACCTGCAGTTGAAGAGGGCTATTGAGTCTTTCCCTCATATGACGTCGAACACCCTACACAGGTTCATGCCATTCATGAAGTTCCGTGGAAACAGACATTTTATTTATATCACTACGTGCGGAGACGAACATAAATAAGAGCTTCAATCCTACTATAAGCTCACTGAGGAGGACATGGAATAAATAACTAAGGAATGGCCTGCAAAGTTCCTTATACAAGTCGACCAGGCAAAATTGTCCAACCCTGACCTCATCGGCAGTACTGTGGTCACTCGCGAAGAATATGATGCACCCAGCAATAGCAGAAGGAAAAACAAGGAAGAGGTACAGGAGCTAAACAACGCATCAAAAGAGATTGCTTCATATTCACCTGGAGGGGGAGGAGGTGACGAAGTAGACAAGGAAGAGAATGACGGGAAAGAAGACAAACCGGAGCAAGGCAAAGTAACATCGCGTAGGGACCCCCTTGTTGAAACTGAGACATCCAAGAAAAGAAAGGTTTCCCCCAAGAAACCATCGCGAAATAACTCAAAATCTAATAAACTTCCATTTCAGACTGTGCTTACGGTGGATGACATTGACCTTATCATTGTTGTTGTGTCAGACACCTCGGAGGAAATCTTGCAGCAAAGTGAAGCCAAACAGGAGACAATGTTTGACAGGATCGAAGCAGAGCTTAAAGGAGTACATCAGTCTCTTTATTCGAGCCGCACAGTGTCTACTGTGCCACCACCACCAGAAGGAGCAGAGTTGGGAGATGAGCTTGCCCAGCTATGCAGATTAGCAGACTCGGCAGAAGCTCACTTTCGTCATGTCCAGGAGGAAAAAGAACAGGCGACAAAGGCCCTGAAGCAAGCAAAAGAGGAAGCCATAAAGCAACATCGGGTTGGTGAACAATAAAAAGACAACCTCCAGGCAAATTTTGCAGAGGATAGAGCACAGATCTAGAAGGAGAAAGAACAGGTACTCACAAAGCAGATTGGAGTTAAAGAAACAGTCACTGGAGCACTTCGCTCTATGACAGGATTATAATAGAGGGAAGAAGAAGACACTGAGAGGCAGGTGGGGAAGCTTGTTGAAGCCATTCAACAACTCCAACAAAGAGTATCAAAACTAGAATTACAAGCAGTGCCAAGCACTCTGCGGGAAGTGCGAGACCAAAGGGAAGAAACTGCCTGGAGCGTAGTCCAAAGGATCAAGTAATTGGCCTTAGAATGCAAACAAATCAGCAGTCGAAGTGCACAGACTTATGAGCGCCTTGCAGAGGAACCTGAACTAAGGACACTTGAGTCACAGCTCCAGGAGGCAAAGAAGAAGGTAGAAACAATGCAAGCACAGTTGAAGCCATTGTCTGCGGTCGAGAGGGTGAAAAGGTCCCAAGAACAGTGCATGGTTCAGCAGCAAGTCCATGCCATCCAAATTAAATTCATGGAAGTGACTCAGAAGCTCCAGCCAGTGCAGGACGAAGCTTGCACACTTTTTGAGGAGATTGAAGGACAAGGTGCAGAACTAGAACAAGTGGTCACCATGGTAGAACAACGCTTGGAAGGACCTGTGACGGAGAAGGTTCTTCAAGAGTTCGTCGAGTAGGAGGCTCTGGCGAAGAAGCAGGTCGATGCAGCTCAAGCAAAGCTCGAGGCCTTTGAGACAGAGTTACCCAGATCAGAGTGACTCGTGACGAGTCACAGGTGAGTGTAGGGGGCATGTTGGCCCTTGACGAAGTTTTGGAGAACCTTGGTCATGTTTGACCATTTTTGGGACTTCGACAGGCTGGTCGAAGGCGGAGCGCAAGGTGAAGCGAAGATCACGAGATCTCACCCCCTTTTGTGAGCTTTTTGGGTTTAGGGTTTATGTAACGAGTATGGGATGTCGGTCCATGGGTTTACCCATGTTTAGGCCCCATTTGCAATGTATAAATAGATATCTAGGCGATGTAAGAAAGTAGCGGTGATTTTTTTTGGCTTAGTGCGGAGCTAGAGGATTTGTGCATACTATGTGTTAAGACTTGTAGAGCTAAGTGCAAGTGATTGTAAGAAGCTGGTGTACAGACTGTGTAAGAAGGATTTGTGTTGTGACCTAACTCGGGGAAGGAGGATCTAGCGAGGTGCGCGCAGATCTCCTATCCTATGCGGAGTGGCCCTTGTGGCTATGTGCATTGAATGAAGATAATAAAGAGAAGAAGAGTTGGTGTACGTAGCCCCACGTCGGGGGTGAACCACGTATATCCTGTGTTGTGGTTGCTTTGTGCATTATGGTTGTTATGTGAGTTATGCTTAGTGTAGCAATATATGTTATATGCATCTGATATAGTAGCTTAGTGCTTAGTGATGTGAATGAATGCTAGATATGATCTATTTCTATATGCTAAGTGCTTGGATATGTTAGATCTTGTTGAATACTATGTTGTTCTGTAATTAGGGTTTTCTCCTGCGAAGTGGATAAGAGTTAAATATTAATGAATGTTAACTACTAGGTGCTATGTTAAGTATTGTGATCACAGATTTGTGTCCCAGCTAGGTTGTAGACACATGAGTCCTGCAACCACCCCTGCCTCTACCTCGGGTGAGACTTAATCTGCTTCGCAGGTGTTGCCGAAAGGGTCGATAGTTAGGGTTTTGTTGGTGCATTGTTGAAGCGTTGAACCCTAGGTCTGTCCCTGTGCCAACAGTCTCAAAACCCTGAGTCACCTTGACATGTGGCACAATCTCGGATAGACACCTGGAACCCTCGTCACTTGACATGTGTCATTCGTCTTCCCATGGATTCTCTCTTATAGGTTCCAAGTCATCATGACATGTGGCACAACCCTTGATTAACACCTGACACCATCCACGTCACCCTCTTGTTCCCGTTGGTAGGATATCAACGATCTAGATCTCCTTTCAGAGTTCTTTTGATCATGGTAGATCAACGGTCCAAATCTCCTCTTGGACTTACTCCATCGGAATCCTCTAGCACCCCCGCACACAAACAATCCAATGGAAATACTTCAATTGACAATGGATATTTATCTATCCTAGATTCAAGGATACTCATTCATCCACAGAGTCCCTCCTTCGGAGTTCATCCATCACAGTGACTCTAAAAGGTCTACTTCAAAAGCACTCCCTTCATCAAATATAACGATTCAAATCATTCGATCTATAGACCTAATGGTCAAGATTAAGACACTTTTTCTAGAGTTTAATACCAACAGGGACTCCCACTCGGCCCTTCCTACGAATTTCAAGCTGACATGTATCACCCTTTAGGACATGTTGACTTCCATGCTGGCACGACACGTCGTGTTGACGTCACTTCCCCTTTTTTTTTTCCTTGTTTGAGTAGGACCCCCTTTGATCCATGACTAGGGTTCGACCTTGCCCATATTCCGATCAACGGTTCGCATTGACTCTCAGAGTCTCTCTGTCAAAGTTCCTTCCCCATTAAGACTGCCACTCACTCTAACCATCCCTCTCCGATGAATGGTTGAGATCTATCGATCTGCCAAAACCAACAGTCAATGATTAAGGCGACCTTTCAAAGGACTGAGTCCAACAGGGACCCATCCTTGACCCTTTGACAAATTAGGTACCGACATGTATTATCCTTAAATATGTGTTGGCCACCATGTGAGCATTCTCATCACTTTGACTACCAAGTCTAACTAACATTCAAGATCATTTCACTGCTCAATCCATTGATAGATCAATGACTATCATTGACTCGAAATCCAACCTCTCCAGGCATCATAGCCTACTCAGATGAAGGGTCGGGATCTATTCGTTGCGTCGATCCAACGTCTACGATTTCTTTAGGCTTAAAACATGGATTTTTCTCTAGTTTATAAGTTTGATTCAGGACTTAGCATTTAAAGGATTTCTTCCAGGTATTTTCTAAGGCTTACCAGGCCTTCAGGATGTCTGCAGTTCTCCTCTAAACTGACTAAGGAATTCTATGTTCACTGCTTGGTGAAGATTTTCATCCAGCATGTTTTTCGTTCCAATAGGGAAACTTAAATCACAGAGCCTTAAAGCTCTCCAAAATGCACATAAACCTTCCTAGGTTATGGGGAATTTTTGCCTCCATTCTTCCAGCAAGCAATAACCCTTGCTACTTATTCACCAAAATGAGGATTTAATTCCACACAACCATTCATAAAAAGGGGAGATTAATTACAAAAGGTCTATCATCCTTCTGGGGATTTCAACATGTTATTATTACAGTATCCCATTCCTTTTATAAATTATTGTTCATTTCTTAACTTTCTAGCCTCTTTTCTTTTCACATGCATCACATCGTAGCAATACTTTACTACACACCCAGGAGGCACGGACATATCAATATATTAGAAATCGATTGCATTGTTTCTTTAATCAATTAAGAGAAAATGCAAGGTCCTCCTACTCATACATGCAATACACATGCAATTCATTTCAGATTTATTATTATACGAGTATAATGACTTCCAATAGAACAATTTCAACACCATTGACCATGTATACACAGTTACACACAAACACATGCATCAATCCTTTGTATCCATTTAATTACACGGAGTGAAGATATACTTATCTGTTACAAGTTATAGCCAGCTAACTGACTATGGGTGTTCTCCTTTCCACCCAACCATAGGCTATGCATGCTCAATGACTTCAGCAACAGGCCACCCACATGTCAAGCCATGATACCACCAGGGGATTCTCTGCACTCCCTCGAGCATTCATTTGCAAAAACTCTTTTCCTTGGGTCTCTAAATTTGTTGTCTCGCTCTCTCCCTCTCTCTTTTCTAGGTCTTCTCCCCTTTTCCTTCCTTGTGTGTGCCTCGCACGTAATCCCCTTGGGAAGGTTCTCAACTTGTCCCTTCTTTTCTTCTGTCAGAAAAAACCCATGGGTCAACCTGGCTATAGAATTGGTACTTTGTTGTACCTTTGGCCAGCAGCCTCTACTGTCCTAGCCATATTTCCCATACCTGCATTCATTGAGGGTGGTGAGTTGTTCAACTACCAACCCCTTCCCATTAGTCATTTGGCTTCAGCTGCAAGTTAAAGGAAGTATGATCATTTCCTTCACATTAATTATCTAGGTGGCCTGGTATCTTTTACACATGAATCCCTTTTCTTTCCCCCCTCACAAATCCCTCTCGTGGTATCATGGCTAGTACTTTCAAGGCTTCACCCTATTGTAACATAAAATAAAATCAAAAATCAAAATTTTTGGAAATTTTGCAAAATTTCTTTATCTCCTTATGCTTCAAATCATTTTCATAACTTTGATTTCCTTTTACTTTCAAGTTTTTTTATTATTTGAAGTTACTTAGTCATTTAGATTAGTCTAAAGTATTTTGTACATTTTATTATGCTTATTGATTTGTTCTCATTTGTATAGTTTCTTTTGATTTTTTTTTGCTTTGATTTTGATGATTATTTCTCTTCTTTTGGTTAAGATATTGGGAAGCATGTCTTACATTAAGGGATTTCTTATTTTTACCATACAATTAAGTAGCTTTTTAGTTATGGAAAAGGTTCTTTCTTGTCCAATATAATTTCAATGTTCATTCAAAAATAAAATGCTTATTTAACATCGTTATTAAGAGCACCATCCACATAATAACATAAAACTAGCATTAGTGATAATTAGAAATGGGAGAAAAATGTAGGCCCGTTTTTTATTCACCAAAGTTTTTTCCAATCAAAGCAACTCTCATAAATACCCCGCTTCTGTCACCCAATTGTGCATCACAATTCTCTATATAAATTAAATCTAAAGGGTGAAATGTATTAATAAGGAAGTTGAAATTACTTAATGAAGAATGAACAAACCTATCGGGGCTATGGGCGCTTGCTAGAAGCGGGTTAATGTTTTTTATTCACATTAAAGGGGATATTAACGCTCGCAGATAGCAACGCAATTACAATTTCAAAGAAAGATGAGAAACAAATGTGTGCAAAGATTTGGTTTGAATAAAGATTTAGGCCTTTGTTTTGATTTCATGACTGATTAGAAGCTTTGTCTTATTATAACTAATGAACTCTATCTCTTTGTTTTTTTTGACCTGTTATGATAAGTAAAGAGTATCGTTGAATGGATAACTAATCATTTTTAGATATTAAGAATTGTACTCCTAAACTATTAAGTGAAAATGTTAAACAAAGTTAAATAAGAAAATCTCGACCTTTCAACTACTTCACTCAATGTGTTTCCATTTGAGGCTTCAACCGCTCTCTTTTACATTTGATTTTTCCCCTGATTGATTTGAGTGTTTTTTTGGATGATTTTCTTTTATGTTGTTATGTTTCCACGATTACGATTTTGATCATGGGGTTGTTGCATCATCTCATTTCTTCACATTTTTCCATGCATGATGATTGCGCCCTTTGAGTATCTTCACATGTTGATCATTCAACATTATTTTATGCTCATTTGGATTTGATTAAAATGGTTTCATGTTTTTTGTTGCTTAGATTTGGGTCATCATGATGATTTCAAATTTCTGTCTAAGATTTGAGCTTCAATGCACTAACAAATTAAATGAGCAGATTGGCAGATTAAAATAATTCAATTAAAGCCTATTTATATCCAAATTATTTATGTTTTAAAAGAACATATATAAAAGTATGAGAATGAATTGACCATTCTCATCTTTGAGTAAAGCATGATTTTTAATGCAGCTCGATATTTTCATTTAAAAAATATTATGCTCCCATGTTATTCTTTAAAAAAATCATGAGTTCTTCTTAATTTTTGTCCTAGTTTGGTTTGGTTTTCACTCAAATGTATTCCATGAAGTCATTCCATGAAGTCTAACGATTGATCATTTTGATATGGGATACATATACATTTGAAATCGAATTAAAGGATTAAAAGTCAAACACAACTATCATTGAAGACATCAGCATATGTTTTAGTTGTAAAAGAAATTGTTTACAATTTTTGCGTAAAGGCAGGATTAAATGTGTGGTTGTTCTACTTTATGGCCAAAAAGCATAAATAAAATAAAATGGCATAAATAAATCGTTGTCATTTCACAATATCGAATCACATGATGGACAGTAACCGGGGAACAAAAGAAGACACGAATAAATTGATATTACCATGAAATCCCAAAAAATATTTCCATATAATCGTTGTATAAAACATTGATTAAAGGCATGAATTCCCCCAAAAATAAAAATGTCCAGATCGCAGAAAAAAGAAAAAAGGTCAATTTGGTTTTATTAGATTTTAGATTTACTGTAGTTTAATTTTAATTTTGTTTTATCGTTTATTCTTTTATTTTTTAGTTTTATCACTTAATTTAATACAATAGTTTAATTGTTAGTTTGACTTTAATGTAGCTTTATTTAGTTTAAGTTTTTAATTTAATATTTATATTTGTTTATTTTTAATTTATGTTTTATTACTTTAGTTTAATTTTAAGTTTCCTTTACTTTACTTTTGTTATAGTTTAGTTTAGTTTCATTTTTAATTACTTTTATGTTAATTTAGAGTTTTATGTAGTTTAGATTTTAGTTAAATTTTATTTTTGCTTTAGTTTTAGTTATTTATTAATTTAGTTTTTTCTAGTATTAGTTTATTTTTTGTTTATTAAATTAGATTGTATAAAATCATTTTTATTTTAAAATATTTTATTGTTTGGATTGTAGATTGGAAATGAAGATTTGAAGTCTAAAGATTTGGATGGAAGATATTTTAAAGGCATAAGATCATGGAGAAGAAAAAAACTCAAAAGGTTATAAAAGGAGGAGGATTGGAAGAACTAGAGGCACATTACCGTGCAATTAGTCCGGGCAAGCTAGGAATTTTATGGCAGCTATAGGTTGTGTTTTTGGATGAAGCCCGTAGGGAATTTGTAATTCTCTGAGATATTGCGGAATAATGTATTGGATTCATCGATTATTCCAATTAGAGCCTTATATTCTCTTTCTATTTTCTCTGTTAAGTTTCTCAAATTGTCATAAGCATTTTTTAAAGTGATTGATGTTGTGAAAGGATTAGAGGGACCTTCCCTCATGAAAAATGACAAACTTTCCACAAAAGAAGATTTTGAAGTAGAATTGAATGCAATAAAAACATCCTTCGGTTTGGAATTTGATAATCTGACTAGCTTTCCTAAAACTGAGATTTGAAAGTGCCTCACAAACATCATTGTTAACAAAATAGAACACAATTCCACTACTCGGGAGAAACATGTCGAGTGAAGTGGTATTGAGAATGAAATGCCTTTACTATGCATAAAAGAAGAAAATAAAATGGGCCTCTACTGTGAAAATATTTAGGTATTGATAAACAAGGCAATGGAAAAAATATCTAAAGCTACATAAATTCAATCCAATTATGGTGGTTAAGGTTCATGAATCATTGAATGCATGAATAACTTTGAGTTAAGCAAAGTTATTTCAAGAAAGAAGGATTCAAATCTCAGAGATCTACCTCTAGATTTTGTGAGAACAAACTTTCAAGCGTTCCCTTTATTTTTCTACTATTTGTCTTAAGTCATCCATCCTTTTTATTTCACATCTTGTGCCATGAAGGATAGCTTCTAATTGAGCCCTTTTGTCTTCTCTCAAGTTTTCATATATTTTTTTCTCTATGGAAGCCCCATTCCTACTTTTGAAATCAAACACTTTTCATGTGTTGTTTATCTAGATCATGGATAATTTGTAATGCCATATGGCAGACATTATTTCTAGTTTTTGAATTATTTCTAATTTTGGGATTTAATTATTATTGTTTAAAAAAAATCTCGATGGAAGCCTATTAAGAAGCATACGGTTTTTATGATTCTATACTTTGTATGACAAAGCATAAATCTTGAGCATATGCCCCTTTACATACCTCTAATATGAATGGGAAGAATCATTTAAAGTTTTTTCGTAGACCATTTTTACCTATAAATTCTTTCTTTTAAAGTATTCTCTTGGACGCATTTTTCGCTTGCTTATATTTGTGGATGCATATTTGTTTTGAGCTTAGTAAACAAATACTATAATTGCAATCTTTCTCTTCCTTTCACTTTATAATCTAAAATTGCCTGGTCCCTTCACAAGCAAATTTATGGCTTAAAATGAACATTTGGTCATGACAAAGAACCTTTCTTGTTGTCTAAAAGATTATGGAGTTTAGCACTCTCCTTTACCATTCATTGAAATAGTAAAGAATATCAATTACTCAATAATATATGAGTACCACCTCTATAAAAATTAACGACACCATTCATATTTTCTCTACGGATACCCCACGACATTGGTCCCTTTTTCTGAATAGGAAAAAGATATCAACAAGTTTAAAGAACTCATTATAGAATTTGTTGGTGAAGGTGGGATTATGATCAAACACGATGGAATTAGGCATGCCATGTAATTTAAAAATCTAATCCATGAATATTTGGACAATTTTGGATGGCATAAATGGGTGTGGTGATGTACAAAAGTGAGCATATTTGGAAAGGCAGTCAACTACCACCATGATGACAGATTTATTCTTTGATTTAAAAAGGCCCACTATAAAATCCATGGAAAGGTTAGCCTAGATAGTGGTGACGATTGGCAGGGGCTACAATGCCCCAAGGTTCTTTTGACAGGATTCACATTGAACTATAAAATGAGCACTTATCTTTTTCATATGTTTATGAAAACGAGAATGATCCATTGTAGGAGATCAATACAACTCCACTGATGCCCTTCCTTTTAAAGCATAATTCTTTACCAAAAAAATATGTCCCTCATGTTGCAAGGTGTCTTGTTGCCAAGCATAGCTAGTGTGGGGTTGGGGTCATTCTAAAGTAATTGGATGAGTTGAACCACTATGTCATTAACCAACCATTCTTGTTGTACCTTTTCAATCCAATATGGTACTAGTAAGGATCGAGAAAAGAGGGATTCTTCCTCCTCATATTTCCAAGACAAAGCATCAACCACTACATTCTCTTTGGTCTTCTTGTATATGATCTCATAATAATAACCTAACATCTTAGTGACCCAATTATGCTACTCCAATGACAATGACCATTGTTCCAAAAATTACTTCAATAAATGGTGTTTTGTCTTGATATGGAAGTGCCTCCAAATGAGATAAGGGCGAAATGTATTCAATGATGAGAAAACACTTATACTGAGAGGGGGGGGAAATTAGTATAAGATGGTTTTTTATTTTTTCAAACATTCATCAACCATAAGAAAACAATCATATATTAACTACAAAACATGGAAAACAAGATTTATGTAGAAACCCTTTTTGGGGAAAACCATGAAACTTCTCTTTATAATTCTTTGTAGGCACCAACCTACTGTTACAAATATTTGTAGACACCAATCCCCACTGCTAAGCACTAACTTAGCAAGAGACACCAATCTCTTATAGATATGTGTAGACACTAATCCCCACCACTAAGTACCAACTTAGCAAGAGACACTAATCTCTTACAGATCTTCGTAGACACCAATCTATTGTAGACACCAATCCCCACCGCTAAGCACCTACTTAGCAAGAGACACCAATCTTTGAGTTGCACCAACATTCACTGAGTTTGCTTGTTATTTATACCTTCACCGAGCCTACTCGCTGCTTCTGGCTTTACCAGGTCTACTCACTGCTTTTTCCTTCACCAAGTCTGTTTACTTCTTCTACCTTTACCAGGTCTGACCAAAATTTGAATTTCCAAATGGGAACTTTCCCAAAGCTTGTTGGTTTTGGCCTCTTACCAAGAACAAAATTGTACATCATGCCAGATATCAAATTTTGCAAATCTGATTTTGAAACTTTTACCTTATGTACTTATGTATGTATCCTCTATCTCTGCAAAATCTAAAGGTCTAAAACATCCTAGAAAATAAGTTATAGCAAAAGTGCCAAGTTGACTTGTTTGAAACTAATTTCAAGAGCATTTAGGAACCCTAACTTCCATGGAGCATATCTCTGAAAGTATAGCGAACCAACATCTGATACTTTTACCCATGTACACCAAGATCTCTCCTCCATCTCTTCAAAATATCAGTGTTTGAAACATCAGAGAAAATAATTTATAGCCAAAGTTCCAAGATGAACTGTTTGAAATTGATTTAGGAGCATTCAGGAACCCTAACTTCCATAGGGCATATCTCTGAAAGTCTAGCGAACTAGCATTTGAGATTTTTACTACATGTACACCAATATCTCTCATTTGTCTCTACAATATCTCAGGGTATGAAACGTCCTAGAAAAACAATTATCATGAAAAATTCCAATATGACTTGAAACTGATTTCACAATTCAATCTTTGCTAATCCATTTTCCACACACACGCTTTCTCTCAATGATTTTTCTTTTTATACTTTTTCATAACCCTTCATGAAGGGACATGTCCCTTGATTAAATAATTAATTCTCAATACCATGGGGAAATACCCCAAACCCATGGGTTTGAAACCACCATTTCACTTTTTTCTTTTTCACATGCATCCCTTTTTTAATATACTTGTAGAACTATATATATATATATATATATAACTTGGAAATTTTGTGTGTATTGTAATGTTGTAATATGAAATTAATGACATCATTAATCCTTTGATATCAAGGACAATAATTCCAACTATCTCCCCTTTTGTTATTGATGGAAATCATGCAACGAAACACATAATACACAAGGCATAGAAAGAATTATCCCCCTTTGACATCAATGGAAAAGGGATGCTCCCCCTGAGCTTGTGCTTCTCCTTAAGCACTTAGTGATGAGATGGATATTACCCCCAATTTCTATCTGAGATATTCAAATGTCTCTTTTGGAAGTGTTTTTTTTTAAATATCTGTAATCTATTTGTTGGTGGCAAAATATTCCAACTTGACATTCTGTTCTACTACTTGTTCTCTTAAGAAATGATACTTAATTGGAATATGCTATGTTTTTTAGTGCATAACATGATTCTTTGAAATATTTATTGCACTTGTGTTGTCACAAATATTGATATCGGGTGATCATATTCTACCTTAATATATTTCAAATTCTACTTCATCCAAAGAACTTATGTGCAACATGTTGTTGTTTCTATATACTCGGCCTCTGTTGTGGATAGAGAAACTGAAGATTGTTTCTTGCTCAACCAGGACACTAGATTGTTGCCCAGAAAGAATGTTCTTCCACTTGTACTTTTCTTATCATCAACATTACCTGCCCAATCCACATCTGTATATGTTGTTAGAGTAAAATCTTCACCTCTTGAGTACCACAAGCCAAAATCCAAGGTGCCCTTTAGATATCTAAATATTATTTTCACTGCTTGCACATGAGTTTATTTTGGTGCATCTTGAAACTGTGCAACCAATCCTACTACTTGCATAATGTTCGGCCTTGATGTCATCATATATAGTAGGCTACCAATCATTGACTTCTACAACGTTTAATTTGCTTCTAGAGATTCATCATCTATACTCAATTTACAACCTGTGACCATGAGTGTGTTGATTGGTGCACAATCTTCCATTCTAAAATTGTCAACATTTCCTTGATATACATGGTTTATGAAATGAATATGCCTTTGTCAAATTGAGAAATCTGTAAACCAATAAAGAATGACAATTCACCAAGCATAAACATCTCAAATTCATTTTGCATTCTATTGCAAACTCTTAGCACATTTTGTTCATATTGCCTCAAAAAATGATGTCATCTACACAAAACACAATAATCAATTGAATTTCTCCCACCATCTTGATGTAGATATTATTATCAACAATTCCTCTTTTGAAGCCTCATTGTTGTAGATATTTGTCAAATCTCGAATACTAGGATCTAGGAGCTTGTTTTAGGCCATAGAGTGATTTCTTCGATATGCACGCATAATCCTTATTTTTTGATAATAAGAATCCTTTTGGTTGTTCAATGTGTACTTCTTCCTCTAAATTTCCATTGAGAGAGGGAGACTTGACGTCCATTTGATAGAATTTGAAGTTATTTAAACATGCAAATGTGAAAAACATCATGATAGCTTCTAGTCTTGCAACCGGGGCAAATATTTATTCAAAATCAATACCTTCAACTTAAGCATAGCCTTTACAAAACAATCTTACTTTATTTATTATTACTTGTCCATATTTATTCAACTTGTTCCTAAAAACCTACTTCGTGCCAATTACATTTTTATCTTTTGGTCTTGGAACAAGTTCCCATGTCTCATTCTTCTCAATTTGATTCAACTCTTTTTCCATGGCATCAATCCAATGCTTGTCTTCACTAGCTTCTATAAAGCTCCTAGGCTCTATTTTAGATAGCAAAGATAAGTTTGTATGTTCTGGTGCACTTGCTAGTCTTCTTCTAGTTTGAACTCTCATATATTTATTACCAAGAATTAAATTTTTTGAATGATTCTTTCAAACAAATCTAGATGGTGTCTTTGTATCTTGACATTTTGATTCATCTTCTTCATTTTCTTCTCCTTATCCTTCTTATTTGCAGCTTTTCTCCTTTATTTGAACATTTTCTTTCACCTTCTTATGCCCTAGTTCATCCACTTTCACATTGGCACTCTCTACGATTTTCCCAATGATTTATTGCAACATCGATAAGCCTCACTTCTTGAAGAATAACCAATAAAGATACCTTCATTATATCTGGATTCAAGTTTTCCCAAGTCCTCGTCATCTCTCTTTATGTGGCATTTGCTTCCGAAAAAATTGAATTATTTAACTGTTGTTGGTCTACCCTTCCATAATTCATAAGGTGTTTTGTTGTTGTTGACTCTAATTTTCTCTCTATTCAGAATGTAGATTGTGGTCCTGACTACTTCTCTCCAAAACTTGTCTAATAGATTAGCTTCATTCATCAGTGTTCTAACCATCTTTTGTACGGTTCGATCCTTCCTTTCTATTGTTAGTTGTGGAGCCTGATTATCTCCCTTATTCAGAGGCCTTTGTTTCCAACCATGTTTATACCCCATATAGACTTTACACCCTAGAAGAATGTACACTCCTCCACACAGGGAAGTGCAAGGGGGGCTTGCCCCCCCTACAGGGTCCAGGGGCAAATGAGACCCTAGTGGGGGTTCAGGGGCGAAGCTCCCGAAGGAAAATTTTCCTTGTAAATGTATATTGTAATTTCATAGTAAATCTGGACCATTAATTATAAGGTCGTGGATCTGACAGTAGAAGTTATGTTAGGGTTTTTTTTCCCTAGAAGGCAACCCTCTTTTATGAGGGAAATGTATTGTGGCTATGTATCATTGTGAATATTGTATTCTAAGAGAGGAGACTAGGAGAGAAAAAAGAGCAATTTACAGCGGGTGTGTCGTAGGTTGTATCCCTTCATTTGTTGGATAATAATAAAGGAAGGACCAAGCAATTTCTCTGGTGGACGTAGCCCACACTGGGTGAACCATGTATATCTATGTCTCTATTGTATTGTGTATCTTTTGTGATCATGTATATCCTATTTTTTCTAACAATTAGTATCAGAGTGAAAGGTAACTCGCAGAAAAAGAGGGTTCCTGGTTCAAGTGGGAGCAATGGCAGAAGATGGAAAGTTTAGGTTCGAGAAATTTAATGGCCAAAAATACTAGTTATGGAAGATGCAGATGGAATATTATTTATATCAGAAGGGTATATTCCTACCATTGGGTGGAATAGCAAAGAAGTCGACGACCATGAAGGACGGAGAAGGGGAGGTTCTTGACAGAAAGGCACTAGGAACGATACGGTTGAGTCTGGCAGCATTGATGGATTTCAATATTTCGAAAGAAAAGACAACGAAAGAGCTAATGGATGCGTTGGCTAAAATGTATGAAAAACCCTCGGCATCCAATAAGGTATTTAGAATGAAGAGATTATTTAATATGAAGATGTCAAAAGGTGGGTCTATTGCAGATCATTTAAATGAATCTAATATGGTTACTAATCAACTAAGTTCTGTAAAAGTGGACTTTGATGATGAGGTTAGGGCTCTTCTAATCTTTTGCTCATTGCCAGAAAGTTGGAACGACTTGGTCATGGATGTAAGTAATTGTTTCTCTAGTTCAAACACTTTAAAATATGATGATGTTGTTGGTGTTATCCTTAGTGAGGAAATATGACGAAAAAGCACAAGTGAGACATCAGGTAATGTGTTAAACATGGAGAACAAGGGAAGACAAAAGGATAGAGAAATGGGCTCAGGAAACCACGAGAATTATAGGAAGGGCAGATCCAAATCCAAACTAGGAAAGATAGAGTGATGGAATTGTGGGAAGAAAGGACATCTGAAGAAACACTGACTACAGATCTCCAAAGAAACAAAGAGATGGACAACAAGAGAAAAATCAGGAAGCAAATGTAACAGGTGATGTGCTACAAGATGCTTTGATTCTTTTTGTAGATAATATTTATTAGTCTTGGGTAGTATATTTAAAGGCTTCATTTCATGTGACACCCCATAAGAAACATTTTCTAGATTATGTTCAAGGTGATTTTGGACAGGTTCATTTGGGTGATGATGCACCATGCAAAATTGTTGGAATGGGAAAGGTAAAAATAAAGAAAATGAATGGAAACCAATGGTTGTTGAAAGAGGTAAGACATGTTCCAGAACTAAGGAAAAATATAATTTCAAGAGGGCAGTTGGCAAGTGAAGGTTGTATATCTATATTTATAGATAAGATGTGGAAGGTCACCAAAGGATCATTGGTGATAGAAAAAGGAGAGAAGGTAGGTACAATGTATTTATGTACTTGTAATATTGACTCTTCTATCTCTTTAGATTCTATAGGAGTGGATACAACATTGTGGTATCATAGGCTTGGACACATGAGTGAGAAGGAGATGCATATACTTCACAAAAGAAATTTGTTGCCAGATCTTAAACAAATTGATTTGGATTTATGTGAGCATTGTCTTTATGGAAAACAAAAGAGAGTCGGATTTCTTAGAGTCAGAAAAGAAAAGAAGAGTGAAAGGTTAGATCTTGTTAATACATATGTATGGGGACCAGCTCAGGTATCATCTCTTGGTGGCTCTTGTTATTATGTTACTTTTATTGATGATGCAACTAGAAAAACTTGGGTTTATTGCATTCGAAAAAAATCTGATGTTATTGATACTTTTAAGAAATGGAAAGCTTTGGTTGAGAATGAGATAGGAAAAAGGTCGAAGTGTCTCATATCAGCTAATGGAGGTGAATATTGAAACAAGGAGTTTGATGATTATTGTTCATAGCATGGGATTCGTAAAGAAAAGATAGTTCCAGGAACACCACAAGAAAATGGTGTGTCAGAAAGGATGAACATGACAATCATGGAGCATGCAAGGAGTATTAGATTGCATGTTGGTTTGACCTTACAATTATGGGCAGATGTTGTAGATATTGTTGTTTACTTAATAAACAGAGGACTTTCAAGCTCTTTGGATGGTAGAATTCCAGAGGAGGCATGGACAAGTAAAAAGGTAACCTATTATTTTTTGAAGACTTTCGATTGTGAAGCATTTGTCCATATTGATAAAGAAAATAGAACAAAGTTTGAGGCAAAATCCAAGGAGTGTACCTTTATTGGATACGGTGTTCATGATTTTGGTTATCGTTTATGGGATTATGAAAATCACAAAATAATTAGGAGTAGAGAGGTCATATTCAATGAGAAGGTCAAGTACAAAGATCAGTTGCAGGGAAAGAGACAGAAAAAGAAAAACAAGAATACATAATTCTTAATGAGATCACTGAAAAATAAATTCCAAAGCTACCAGAAAATGAAAATGTAGAAAAACAGGAGCAACAGGTACCTCAAACTCCTGCAAGTGTTGTTAGAAGATCTACCAGGTTAAGAAGACCCCCTGAACGATACTCTCCTTCATTGTATTATTTATTGTTGACTAATTATGGTGAACCATAATGTTATGAAGAGACAATGCAAGTAGACACTAAAAAGAAGTGAGAGCAAGGCATGAAAGAGGAAATGGATTCCCTGGTAAATAACCAGACTTGGGATTTGGTTCAGTTTCCTACAGAAAAAAGAGCATTGTAGAATAAATGGATTTACAAGTGTAAATTTTAAACCTATGAAGTAAAGCAATGCATATAGATTCTTAAGCAAAACAGAAACTAATCAATGGCTCGTACACATAGTACACATAGATTTATACCAAAAACCCTCAACCGGGGAAAACCTTTCTTATTTTCATTATATCGAATTTCACCATTCACAATACAATATATACAAT
>SNQJ01S0010051.1:194760-206170 GCA_010110895.2 Picea sitchensis | reverse complement strand
CCAAGCTCACCAGTCTCAAAACATAAAGATCGCACACTAAACTAGTGCGTGCAGAACTATTGGGATGTGCGTGCTCTTATTTCAGTGCGCCACCCTCGCACACTTACACAGGTGCATATTACATCATGAAATATATACAAAAAGTCTCCCTGGCCTCCAAAATCGTGCACTAATCCGATGTGTGTTGAATCCTGGAATGTGCGCCATCCTTGTGTGCTTATAAAGGCATGCACCAAAACATTAAACTGCGCGTTGTATCATTTTAAAAACTACGCTCACTCCTTTGGTGTGATATTCTTGCGCACTAACTTAATGAAAACAAAACCAAACCTACACACTTGCTCCATCAACTCACCATCTTATATGTAATGTACAATTACAATTATATGTACAATTTGGGGTTTAGCCTAGGGGTATTACATTCTTGGAAGGGAAGTGAGGTAGTCGAAGGATTGTTGAGAAGAGAAGGGGCACACTTCCTGGGGTGGGATATGCATGTGGGGAATGAGGGACTATAAGTTGTCAATATGAATTGGTACATGTGACGGAATTCCTGTGATTGGATCACATGTGACGGAATTCCTGTGATTGGATCACATGTGACGGAATTCCTGTGATTGGATCACATGTGACATAATTTCATGTGATTGAGTCACCTGTGTCTAATTTTCCTATGACTGAGTTTCTTGTTTACTGAGATAACTTAGCTTGGCTAGGAACCCTTACCTAAGTGGAGTTTATCCCCGGCTCAGGGGTGACCCACTGTTGAGAGTAATGAGCAATGTCGTTTAAGGCTAGGAGGAACGTGGAAGGTCTGCATACAGTTGGTGTACCTTTAATCAAAGATAAGTGTTATTATGTATTAAACCATGTGTTGCAGTAATAATTATGCATATTTTTTCATGGGTTTATTCTTTTTATATTGCATGTATATTTATGTTATGAATATGTATGTAATTGTGCATTATAGAATGTATTTTTATGTTTTAATTAGTGTCAGATTTGTACCATAGCAACTTGGTTGAGTTGTTGTTGGTAATGAAAACATTACAATATGGTATCAGAGCAAGAAATGTTTTAGGTAGCATAGCCCGACATGTGGTTGGGGATGTTACAAATTGGTATCAGAGATTATGACAAGAGTAGAGAAGTGTTTTTGGTGTGATGTGCCCAGTCTGGGTGGTTGGGTACATTACAAATTGGTATCATAGTTGATGACAAGAGTAGAGAAGTGTTTTTGGTGTGATGTGTCGAGCCTAGGCGGCTAGGTACATTACAAATTAGTACAAGAGCCCAATTTTCAACACTGAGCCTGGATGGGTTGAGTTAGCATAATTCCAAAGCAGATTCTCACAGAGATTCAATTCAAGATTGGCTAAATTTCAAGTTACAATGCGCCCATGATGGAAATTTGAAGCAATTGAAAGGAATTGGGTAAAAACCACAATTTTTGTTGTTAAATTCATGGATAATTTGGGGAAAGTTGGTTCAGTGATGAGATATCCTTAATGTTAATCCATGTTTAAATAAATTCAGACATGAATTAGTCAAATTTGAAGTTACAGGGAAGGCACGACTAATTGAGTAAAATTGAGAAAATTTCATGGTTGTAGAAGGTCCATGGTAGAAATTGGGTGAAATAAGGAAAAAAGCCCCAATTTTTGCATCAAAGTTTACATAAAAATCATTTAAGCATCAAAAATATTATGCTCGCTAAGTAGTAGTAATGCGCAACAAGATAAGGGTGTGCACATTAAAATTGGGTACTGCACTGTGCAGAGCCGGTGATGGGGAAGAATAATGTTGTGCAGGTGCCAGGTGTGCATGCTAAACATTTGGTGTTGCACAGAAATTAATGGTACATAGAGTATGTACCCTAATTTTTGGAACTGCGCCATGTATAACTAGTGGCATGTGCAGAAATGAGTGCGTAATAAAGCACACTAAAGTTTGGTATCACAGGGTGCATATTTTGTGGTGCACGATTAATAGTGTGATGCGCAAGGTGTGANTGTTGGTGCACGCACAACATTGTGCTTGTAGTGCGCATAGAGTCTTGAAGTGTGACACAAAAGTCGTGCTCAAAAGATATAGGCATGTGATAGAATATTGGTGCGAAGGGAGTATTGGCACGTCGTGTGAACACACTAAACCTTGGGGTTGTGTTGTGTGACACTCGCAGTGCATGTAGAGTATTGGTGTGCGACACAAAAGGGTTTTTCTCAATAGATATTGGTGTATGACAGAAAAGTATGCACACTGGATATAGATGTCGGTGCATGCACTTCATTTTAGCGTTGCATGTCTAAAATTGATGCATGCTAATTATGGTTTATAATGGAGAAGTAGTGTGTGTGAAGTTGATTGGGTAGTTAATATTCTCAAGAAATCAAAAGAGAGAATTTTGATGCTTTATGGAAACAAAATTGTACATAATTTCATGAAATTGTTAAATTATTTAGCCTAACAAATTTTGTTGGCTGCACATTTTGTAGATTTAACATTAGATCAAAACAATATCAATACAAGTTTATAATCATGGAAGGTGTGCAAGGAGTTTACAACCATTAAGAAGAGATCATAGGAATGTATGTTCATATGGGAAATGAAGGTTCAAATTCAAATGGACATGGAGAAGGTAAGGAAGAAAGAATGAACTTGGTAGAAACCATAAAAAGTTTGCAGAAGGATGTCTTGAGTTATAAAGCTGACAATGAGAGGCTTATGAAAGTCAAGGAGAAGCAAGAAGAATTCAACATCAAGTTGATGCAGAGCCTGGACATAATAGAGAAGAAGACGGATAAGGATACTGAATCAAGCAGATTAGAGAACCATAAGTCTAATGGTAAGAGGGGAAGAACAATGGACAACAGAAGTATTGGCAAGAATCACCATCACTCTCCAAGGCATTCAACTAGGAGAGCGTGTAGTAGTACAAGTCCATCCCCTATCACGAAGCCTAAGAATATTTTTGGGGTGGATAACCTACAGGGGAAATGAACAAAATCAATCCTCCTACCTTTGATGGTGAACACAAGAAGGATGAGTTTGTTGAGACATGGTTGTTGAATATGAGAAAGTATTTTCAGTTGCATAATTACTCTTCACAGGAAGAAGGTAGAATTTTTATTTATTAGCTCAATGGAAAAGCATCAATGTGGTGGAATCAGTTTGTATAGGTACAACACATTGATGAGAAGAAGGTGACTTGGAGGGAATTCAAGAGGAATTTTCAAATGAAATACTTGACTAAGAGATACCATGATAAGAAAATGAAGTAATTATTTGAAATCAAGATTAGTAGTATGACCATAGATGAGTACGAAAGGAGTTTTTTAGAGCTACTGAAATATATTTCCTTTGTTAAGGATGAGAAAGTTAATATTTAGAGATATTTGAGTGGGTTGCCACGATTTATCAGTGAAAGGATACAATAAGATGATCCCAAAACATTGGAGGAAAATATAAGAAGGGCTAAGTGCCTTTATGATCAGCATAAAGGGAAAGCAAATTACCAAAAATCTTGGGAAGACAAGA
Organism: Picea sitchensis; assembly: GCA_010110895.2. Taxonomy (NCBI): domain Eukaryota; kingdom Viridiplantae; phylum Streptophyta; class Pinopsida; order Pinales; family Pinaceae; genus Picea; species Picea sitchensis. The sequence goes on along the minus strand of SNQJ01S0010051.1, from coordinate 202,633 downwards.
AGAAAGGAAAGATGGAATAGAGGAAGAAGGGAACTAAGCCACCATTCATCATAAATAGCTATTAGGAACAACCAACTTCTAAAGAATCCATAATGATAGATTCATTTGGACAAAGACCAAGGCAACCACCCATTCAATGTTGGGGTTGTAAGGGAGATCATATGTACAAAGATTTCCCTCATGGAAGTGAAAGAGTGAGGAATTTTCACAATGCACAACAAGCTAAAAAAGTGGAGGACATGGGCATAAGTGTACCTAAGATCTATGCAGCCTTGGACAACAAGAAAGATGAATTATAGTCACATATGATTGAAGTGGAAGGTAAGATTAATAACCATCCCATTTCCATTTTAATTGATTCATGATCTAGTCATAGTTATCTAGATCCTAAGATGGTGGAAAGATTTAATTTTCCAAGAAGCAAGCTTGGAAAATCTTGGTTGGTGTAGCTAGCTACAAGAGCTAAAATAAAAATTAATAAGATGGTTAAGGCATGCTCAATAAACGTGAATGGACTGAACACTAGTGCATATATGAACATCATACCTTTAGGTTCCTATGACTGCTTAATTGGTATGGATTGGTTGGCCCAACATCAGGTTGTACTAGACTATTATAATAACACATTTACTTGCTTGGATGAAGAAGGAAACCTAAGGACAGTACAATGAATTCCCATAGTAGTAACTGTAAGAGAAGTTTCATCTCCATAGCTGAAGAAAATTCATATGAAAGGGTGTCAAATATTTGCAGCGCATGTGGAAGAGACACCTAAAGATAAGGTGCCAGATATTGAATATTATGCAATCTTAGAAGAGTTTGTAGATGTATTTAAATAAATACAAGGATTGCCACCTGAGAGAGATATTGACTTCTCTATCAATTTCATGTTGAGAGTGGCTCCAATATCTAAGACTCCTTACATGATGAGTACACCAAAACTGAAAGAATTGCAAATGAAACTTGAAGAAGGGGTATATACCCGCAAGTGTGTCACCTTGGGGTGCCCTAGTATTATTTGTGAAGAAAAAGGATGGAACTTTGAGACTTTGCATAGACTTTAGACAGTTGAACAAGGTAACTGTGAAGAACAAATATCATTTTCCAAGGATAGATGATCTCTTTCATCAATTAAAAGATACAAAAATATTCTTGGAGATTGATCTTAGCTAAGGCTATCATTAGGTAAGAATTAAAGAAGAAGACATTATCAAGACTACTTTCAGAACAAGGCATGGGCATTATGAGTTCATTGTGGTGCCATTTGGGTTAACAAATGCACCAGTTTTCTTCATGTGCCTCATGAATGGTATAGTCAGTAATTACTTGGACAAGTTTTTCATTATATTTTTGGATGACATTATGATATATTCTAATTCTGAATAAGAGCATGAGAAACACTTGAGAATGGTGTTACAGATTTTGAGAGAGCATCAATTGTATTCCAAATTGAGCAAGTGCTCATTTTACCAGAAGAAAATTCATTATTTGGGCCATGTTATTTCAGAAGAAGGAATAACAGTAGATCCTAAAAAGATAAAGGCTATTGAGGGATGGCCAACACTAAGGAATGTATCGGAGGTGAGATCATTCATGGGTATTGCAGGTTACTATAGGATATTTATTGAAGGTTTCTCAAATAGTGCACACCCAATCACTTCCTTGCAGAAGAAGGGTGTGAAGGTTGAGTGGACATGGGATTGTGAAGGAGGTTTCCAACACTTGAAGAATTTATTAACAAGTGCTCCAATACTAAGGATTTCTAATCCAAAGGAAGATTTCATTGTATCCACTGATGCATGTAAAGAAGGACTTGGTGGAGTCCTCAGTCATAATGGGTATGTAGTATCCTATGAATCAAGGAAGTTGAAGGATCATGAAAGACACTATGCCACTCATGATTTGGATTTGGAAGCCATAGTGCATGCCTTGAATATGTGGAGGCACTACCTCATGGGGAAAATATTTGAGTTGAGGATAGACCATAGTGGTCTGAAATGATTTTTTGGACAACCAACTTGGAATGTTAGGCAAAGCAGATGACTTGATTTCCTTAGTGAATATGATTTTGATATCAAACATATCAAAGGTAAAGAGAAAAAGGTGGTCAATGCACTTAGCAGGAGAGTGCATGAGATGCATGCTACAACCATTAGCATGTACCAATCATATTTGAAAGATAGAATTCTTGAGGTTGCAAAATTAGATCAGAAATACATGGAGGTAAAGGAAAGACTTCAACAAGATAATTTACAGCATAAATTTGAAGAATATAAGCTGGAAAATGATGAAATCCTCATGTACAGAGGCAAATTTATGTGCCAAATTCTTGGTAATTGAAGAATCTGATATTGGGAGAAATGCATAATGTGCCTTATGCTGAACACCCAGGTTACCAGAAAACTATTGCAACTATCAAGAGTCAATATTATTGGCCATACATGAAGAAATAATTTGTTGATTTTATTTCCAGATGTTTGGCATGTCAAAAGGTCAAGGATGAGCATAGACACCCAGCTAGTTTGCTACAACCATTGCCCATTCCTGAGTGGAAGTGGGAAGTTGTAACAATTAATTTTATCACCAAAATACCAAGAACTAACAAGCAACATGCTTCTATCATGGTGGTGGTGGAAAATCTTACCAAAGCTGCCCATTTTATTCCAGTAAATCTCACTCCTAAGGCAGCTCACATAGTTGATATTTATCTGAAAGAAATAGCTTGATTACATGGAATTCCCAAGACAATTGTGTCTGACGGAGATCCAAAATTTACATCAAATTTTTGGAAAGGATTGTTCAAGGGATTTGGAACAAATCTGCATTTTATCACATCTTATCATCTAGAGTCAGATGGTCAAACATAAAGAGTGAATCAAGTAATATAAGATATGCTAAGAATGCATGTGATGGATAAACCATCGAAATGGGAGGATTATCTACACTTGGTAGAGTTTTCTTACAATAATGGGTACCAAGCATCTCTGAATATGAGTCCATTTAAGGAACTCTATGGTATAAAATGAAACACACTAGTCATTTGGGATAAACCAATAGACCGTGTAGTAGTTGGACCAGATTTACTCAGAGAAATGGAAGAATAGATGATAAAAATAAAATAGAATTTAAAGGTTTCCTAGGACAGGAAGAAAAGCTATGTTGATAAAGTAAGAACTCACAGGGAATTTAATGTGGGTGATCATGTCTTCCTAAAAGTAAAGGCCAACAGAAGTTCCATAAATTTGGGAAATTGCTCAAAGATGGAAGCACATTTTTGTGGGCCATTTGAAATCCTAGAAAGGATTGGGCCTGTAGCATGCATGCTTTCCTTTCCTGCATCAATATGCATTCATAATGTATTCCATATATCATTTCTTAAAATGTATGTACCTAATACTAATCATCTCATTGATTGGAATGTGATTCAAGTGGAGCAAGAAGGTGGTTTTCAAGTGCATCTGGTGTGCATATTGGATCAAAAGATCAAGCAGCTCCAGAATCAAGCCATAAGGATAGTAAAGGTCCAATGGAGTTGGTACGACCTTGAGGATGCAAATTGGGAGAATGAGGATGCTATGCCAGCAGAATACCCACATCTTTTTGAATACTTTTGAAATTTTGGTTGTACATGTGTATATATTGCACTAAGGACAATGCATAAATAAGGGGGAGGAGAATATAATACCCCTAGGCTGAACCCCAAATTGTACATATAATTGTAATTGTACATTACATATAAGATGGTGAGCTGATGGAACAAGTGTGTAGGTTTGGTTCTGTGCGCATTAAGTTAGTGCACGCGAATCTCACACCAAAGGAGTGTGCGCAATTTGTAAAATGATACAACGCATAGTTTAATGTTTGGGTGCGCACTTGTGTAAGCACATGAGGATGGAAAGCATTCCAAGATTCAGTGCACAATGAATTAGTGTTGGATTATTGAGAGGAGGGTGAATCAATAATAGAGATTTTTAATCCTTTTAACCACAATATGTAAGTGTTATTTATCTTTATGATCAATGTAACATTATCATCCAATAAGTGCAGAGTAAATAAACCATAAACAATGAACAAACATACACATCCCCAGTACACTAGTATTTTTATGTGGAGAGCCAATGCGGGAGAAAACCACAAAATGTTTTTTTTTTATATGTCTTTAAGAATTACATTCATTGGAAGCACCAACTTCCTTTGTTCTCCAGCTGCAACTGGGAGGAGGCTCTGACCCCCTATAATTTTAGGTTATAACCTGAGGGAAGCTCCAACTCCCCAATGCTCTGGATACAACCATAAGGAGTCTAAAACCCCCTATGTTCTATGGCTACAACTGGAAGGTGGATACAACCACCTATCCTTGCCACATCCCGCCACCCTGAAATATAAGTGTCAAATGATGAAACCACTACCACACTATCACTGTGAGATATACCACTGTAAACATGTATCAACCTATGCCAACAACATGTAACCAGCCTGTGCCACTAACCTGTAACCAACCTGTACCTATACTCATCCTGTACCAACAAAAACCAATAGGTATGTGACCTGTTTGTGCTGCAACACGCGTATGCATGCACCCTTTCTATACTACAACTCGTGTATGTATGCAACCTTTCTATACAACAGCTTGTGTATGCCTTCTGAAAACTAAGGTTTTCTCTTTCCTCAAAAAACTTTGACCCTTTGTTGCCTTTGTCACATCAACTTGCAACCTGTCACTGTGTCCATACTGTAGTTGTGCCCTATGCATACATCCTCATACAAATCCCTTAACCAAGTGCATCTATATCTCTCTAGTCATGTGCAATCAAAGTGTGTATAATCATAAACAAGTATAATAACCCTAACATGGACTAGACATCAAACCTTTACTGATATAAAGCCTCTCAATACATCAACCACTTCACACCCACTTCACAAATACAAGCTCTTAATCATGTACCACAAAAACCCTAAACCATATGCCAAGAAATCCAAGATGTGCCTCAAAACTAACAAGATGTACCAATGATAAATATTGATTATACCAGCATTGTATTTCTCTATATCTGACTTATACAGTAAGTCCCATGCAGCCAATAGCCTCTATATGGAAAATCCTCAAACCCCCTTAACTGTTTCTCATGTAGACAACAAAATCCAACTACTCATAAAAATAAGACATACCTTTTGAACCTATAGATAGATTTGATGTACCTGATCACTGTAGACCTTCCTGGCAGCTTGCTTCTAGACTCTAGAGATTTGACATATTCATATTCTCAAGTTTTTATGAATTTACCCTCATGTACACACCCTATTATACTGCTAGCCCGCATACGTACGCACCCTTCTCCACTCCAGCCCATGTACACTTAAAAAACTATGGCTTTTTCATTATTTTTTGTAATTCCGAAACTTTCGTCGTCAACAATTCCTGCTACCTAAGAATCGCACAAATTTAGTTGTATCAATGAGTACATGCAATAAACCGTACACAATCATAGATAATCAATGTGCTCAATAGATGTTGATGCTAATAGGAGATCCTTTCTCTCTTATTTATACTTCCATTTAGCTTCCTCAAGGGGTTACCTTCTAACAAACTTAACCTAATTTCCTTCTTTTAGGGATAACCCACTTCTAACCACTTATCCACTTCTAACCCACTTTTCTACAAATAGTAAATTCTCCACTTCTAGTTGCAACTAAATTATTTTTAATTATTTTTTAATTGAAACAACTTAACCCATGATTAACACCTAGTTTCACCCACTTGACTAGTCAACTTTTTCTAGGAGCTTCTAGAATAATTTGACTTCTTTGACCTTCTAGATAACTCGTGAGGGTTCTCCAACTTCACAAAGCCATAACTCTCTAACTGTGAGGAGTTATGTGACGTTCCACACATCACCGGGAATGGCATGACATGCACTATCCATATGGAATAGTTCTACCTGCAAATAAGTTAACCTTCATACCATTATACATCAATCAAACTGAAGTCCCTAAACCATATTGTTGGGGCTACCATAATTTTATACCAGACTTGCTTCAAGGGTTGACATCAATGACAACCAACCCAATTAATCAACGATATCTCCCTTTGGCATTTATGGAAACACTTTGATGCAACACTGAAGTCATATCGCTCATGCTCCCCCTGGAAACATGCCTATGTTCTCTCTCTCCAAGCATCTAAATCTCTATCCTGCATCTAATGAATCTCTCCCCCTTTGAAATCAATGGCAAATGTAACTTCATATTTGGGGCTACTCCCCCTAACTGAACCGTCCTTGGGGTTTCTCCCCTTGACTGAACTCTTCCTGAAATTGCTCCCCCAACCTGAATTGTCATGTTTATGGTTCTTCCTCGTGTAAATCTAAGACATATAATATAAGCATTCAAAAGAATTCATTTTGGAGTATAAATTACTCCGAGTCTTTGGCGAAGATACTCAAAGGCTTCCCTTGGAAGCGGTTTTGTGAAGATATCTGCCACATGTTCTTTTGTTCCCACATATTCAACTCTGATGTTCTTCTCTGAAACCTGTTCCTGTAGAAAGTGATACTCGATTTGAATGTGATTCGTCTTGGAGTGCATCACTAGATTCTTTGGGATAATAATAACGCTTGCATTATCACAATATATTGGAATGGGCTCATCATAATCAACCTGTATATCTATCAGATTTTTTTTCATCTATAGAACCTATGTACAACATGTTGATGTTGCAATATACTATGCTTCTGTTGTAGACAATGATATTGATGACTCTTTCTTGCTTAGCCAAGATACCAAACACTCACCCAAGGAGAATTTTTCTCCACTAGTGCTTCATCGGTCATTAATGCAACCTTCCCAATCTGCATCTGTGTAGGCAATAAGTGATAGATCCTTTCCTTTTGGATACCATAATCCAAACTCTTATGTACCCTTGAGATATGTTAAAATCCTCTTCACTTCTAAAACATGTGATTCCTTTGGTGTTGGTTGAAATCATGCCACCTATCCAACTGCATGCATTACATCTGGTCTGGATGTTGTCACATAAAGTAAGTTTACAATCATTGACCCGTACTTCCTCTGATTTGTAGACTTTGAATCATCATCTTTACTCAAATTGAAACTAGTTTGCATAGGATTATTAACTGGTTTTGATTCGGATTTATGAGAGGAACAAAATGAAACAAAAAAATTATAATATTAACACAAAGACACAGTGAAAAATAACTTAGATACAGTAAAACTTGGATTCTATTAAATAAATTATATGTTGAAAACTGTAAAATGCAGACTGAAAAAAAGCTTGCTAGGATGGTGACATCTTATCTCTGAGAAGAGATGTGATTGCAAATGTGTTGAACCTGCACATAATAGATCTAGCTAAACAATAATACACACATTTGTAGAGAGAATAGGAGAAAGAAGGAGAGAAAGAATGGAAGAATTCTCATTAACCATTATGAATAATGAATAATTTACACATGATATACTCTGTATAACTCAATGAGTTCGACTTGAGGTGAACCAAGTCACCATAGTGGTGGTCTAATGTGATCTAGACACACACCAACAATTACAGGAGTGAACTGCCACCTATTCTAGTCTCTCAGGCAGTTACCGGAGTGAACTACCACCTAGTTGAGTTAACTAGTCAACTAGTCTTTAGTTAACTGACTAAACAGAGAGTAGTGAGGATTTAACTCAGAGAATCAAGGCTAATGCGCCACTCTGGTGATGATACCAAGGCAATGTCGAATTAGCATGGTGATGATCCCAATGCAACATCTAAACTCAACTCAACTAGTCAAACTGAAGTGTCAACTGAAAGAGAATATTCTCTAGGTGGAATATTCTCCCCTAAAATATAGGAGACCGGATAATGACT
>SNQJ01S0010051.1:152043-190048 GCA_010110895.2 Picea sitchensis | reverse complement strand
TCTTCAGTTAACTGAATGAACAGAGAGTAGTGAGGAGTTAACTCAGGGAATCAAGGCTAATGCACCACTCTGGTGATGATACCAAGGCAAGGTCAAACTAACATGGTGATGATCCCAATGTTGCATGGTGATGATGCCAATGCAATATCTAAACTCAATTCAACTAGTCAAACTGAAGTGTCAACTGAAAGAGAATATTCTCCAGGTGGAATATTCTCCCCTAAAATATAGGAGACTAGATAATGACTAATTATGACTAATAAACAAATAAAAACCTTAGGAAAAAGAAATCCTAGGTGTGTGTGAAGTAACTCCAACAGTGACAGCTACGCTCATTCGCAATAAGATGAGTACAATGAGGCTCTGAAGGATTTTTTACAATAAACATGAATTCCAAAACTCTAGACATCCAAAAACCTAACCCTAGGAGATGAAGCGCCTAAATTCATGTGGGCCCCATTGGGGTAAGTTAGTACATCAACTTCTCGAGGTCGTAACTTTTGCATATGATCTTCGTTTAGGGTGCATGATAGATCATTGGAAAGGTATTGACAAGCAGATTCATTTAAGGAGATTAATGAGATCCATTGCAAATAATTGAGGTGCATGATCGTGAAAAAACGTCGTTTAGGCCCTCAAAATGGCCCCGGAAGTTCAGGAACCGAAAAAGTGCTAAAAATAGTAAGTTACCAAAAAACTGTTTTGAGCCAGTTGGACAAGGTGGTTGGCCATCGAGATTCTCCTGGATCAGGTTTGAAATCTTCCATTCCGAACTTCTTTATAATTTCTCTGATATACTTAGTTTGAGATATAAAAATTCCTTGGTTGCTTTGACAAATATGAAGACCCAGAAAGAAGGATAGTTCTCCAAGTAATGACATTTCAAATTCATTCTGCATATCCTTAGAAAATGTTTGGCTGAACATCTCATCATCACTTCCAAAATAATATCATCAACATAAACTTCAATTAATAAAATACTATCTTGAGTTACCTTGATGTAGAGGTTGGTGTCTGCATTTCCTTTTCTAAACCCTGAATGCTATAGATATTTGTCGAGTATAGAATACCATGATCTGGGAGCATGTTTTAGACCATACAAGGCCTTCTTCAAACTACACACATAATCTTCGTTCTCCGAAAATTTAAATCCTTTTGGTTGCTCAATGTAGACTTCTTCTTCAATCTCCCCATTTAGAAAGGATGATTTCACATCCATCTGATACACTTTAATAGTCTTGGAGCATGCATAAGTTAGGATCAATATAATTGCTTCCATTCTGGCAACTGGGGAAACGTCTCTTCAAAGTCGATACCTTCAACCTGTGTGTATCCTTTACATACCAATCTAAATTTGTTCCTAGTAACTTGTCCATCTTCATTCAATTTATTTCTGAAGACCCACTTTGTGTCAATCACATTCTTGTACCTTGGTCTTGGAACCAATTCCCAAATGTCATTCTTCTCTATTTGAGCTAACTCTTCATTCATGGTCTTCTTCCAGAATTCATCCTTGTTGGCTTCTTCAAAAATGTTTGGTTCAATTGAGGATAAGAGTGCTAGGTGCAGTTGTTCTGATGAATGAATTCTTCTTCTAGTCTCAATTCCTACATCTTTGTCCCCGATAATCTGATTTGAAGGATGATTCTTCTATATTTGTTTTATAGGTGTCTTTGTAGGTACTTGTTGTACTTTCTCTTCTACTTCTATCTTATTTTATTCACCTTCCCCTTCTATTGCTTTTTCATCCTTTACTTCTTCTTCGTAAACTTGTTCCAATGACTCTTTTTCTTCTTCCTTTAATTTTCATCCACCCGTTTCATCAACCGTTACATTGATGCTTTCCACAACTTTGTTGAGCCTTAGATTATAACACTTGTATGCTTTCATTGTAATTGAGTAACCAACAAGTATGTATTTTTCCACACGAGAATCAAAATTTTCCATTCTGTCATCTTCTCTTTTGATGTAGCATTTGCTTCCAAAAACTCTAAAGTGCTTCACAATTCTTGGTCTTCCTTCCCATAGCTTGTAGGGAGTTTTGTCACTGTTGTTTCTAAGCATTACTTTGTTTTGAATGTGAATTGTTGTGAACATTGCATGTGTCCAAAAAACATTTTTCAACTTAGAATCCATTAACATTGTTGGAATGATTTCATGTACTGTCTTGTTCTTTCTTTCAACAACTCCATTATGTTGGGGTGTCCTAGTGATGGGGAATTGCCTTTTTATTCCATGCTTGCTGTAGAAATCCATAAATTCCTTTGAAGTAAACTCTCCTCCATTGTCCGATCTCAAACATTTGATTTTTTAATCCATTTCATTTTCAATCATTTCCTTGTATACCTTGAAGTTTTCAAATGCTTCTGATTTCATCTTGAGAAAAACAACTGCAATCATTCTTATATAATCATCAACCAATAACATAAAGTATTTATCACCTTTAAACCCTTTTTTCTAGTTGGTCCAACTAGATCAGTATGCACAATTTCCAGTGGTCTTGTTGTGGAGTACTGATTTGATTTGAACTTGGTCTTTGTTTGCTTTCCTTGTTGATAATGCTTGCATAATGTGTTTGTTGGCTTCGTGATCTAGGGAATTTCTATGTCTTCTTCTTTTTTGTTGAATTTGATGAGGTTATCGAATTTTTTGTGACCCATTATTCTGTGCCATATCCAAACTTCATATTTATTTCCTAGACAACACTTTTCATTTCCAATTTCACATAGTACATATATGTTGCTTGAAGTTCTTACAGTTGTTGCAATCAATTTGTCTGAACCTGCTTTTCTTATTTCACACTTCTGTGAATTGAACATAAGTTTGTGACCTTGTTCACACATTTTACTTACACTTAGAATATTATGTTTCATATCTTCCACCAGTAGAACATTTTATGCATTGGTATTCTTGTTTCCAATTATGATTGTGCCCTTTCCAATGATTCTAGTTGACTCATCGTTTCCAAAGGAGACTGATCCATCTCTTTCCTTTCTCAATGTTAGAAACTTGTCTTCATCACCTGTCATGTGCTTTGTGCAACAATTGTCAACATACCAACCATGTTTCTTGTGTTTATATTGTAGAGAGAGTGTGTGTTCTTCATTGTTAAATTGATTCTTCTTTCTTATCCATAATCTCTATTGAGGTTCTTGTATGTGACTGTTGTTATTTTGTTGTGATTCTCTATGAGGGACTATCATTCTACAATGTTTGGCCATGTGTCCAAAGTTGTTTCACTTGTAGCATTTCACTTTAGTGCTTAATGATTCAAACCTATTGTAGCTTCTTCTCTGTGTTTAACCAGGCCTTCTTGGTTAACCATTTTGTGCATGGATTTCAAAGTTGTTTATGTTCCTACTATTAACTCTGCAACTTATAGCTTTATGTCCAAAATTATTACATGCATAGCATAAAACAAAAAGATAGTTTCATACCTGGGATTTGAAGATCTTTTGAATCCTTCTTCTTCATGAGGCATGCTTGTTTCTAACTCTCACTGATTCTGAAATATGAATCTTCTAGGTGGAGGAGTGTCCCTGTGATATTCCCTGTAAAACTTCTTGTCTCATCTGACTGTCTTTGCAAAGCTTCTTGGTTTTGTTTCTTGATCTGTATTTTTGGAGCTTGAGCCTCTTTCTATCTGATTGTATCCTAGCATGAACTTGTCATGATGTAGCCTCTAACGGTTGATAATGTTATCCAAAACCTTTGAGCTATTTTGCATGTTATTTTTGTTGAAGTTCTTTTCTCAATGTGACGATCTCTGCTTCCAAATTTCCAATGATCCTGTCCTTTTCTTCCAACTATTCTTTAAGTTCTTCTTTGATTCTTTTGTCTTCTTCAACTTGAAGTTTTAAATAAATATTACATGCTCCAATTTTTCAGAGTTGGAATTTTGTGTTTCCTCTTTTCTCTTTAATTCTTCTTGTAGTGATTTGTTTTTCTTCTTTTCCCTTTTTATAACATCTATGGCACCCAATAATTATTCTTTGTAGTCAACTTCTGCCTCTTCATTTTCTTCTTATGTGTCTTCTTTATCAAATTTTTCTATTTCCATGAATGTAACTCTTTCTGTCTCACTTTCATTGACTTCATCTTCATCTAATGAAGAGTTGTCTTCTTTGGTGTAAAAACTTTTCTTGAAAAGTTTTTTTCTTGGTTCTTTTTCATTTATATGTTTGTTTGTTATTTGAATCATATTCTTCATTTCTTTTATTTTTCTTATGAGGACATGTGTTACCAAAATGACCAATGCCATCAAAATTAAAACAAATCAATGGAAGCTTACCTTTATATATGTCGTCGGTTCCCTTTTTCAGTGTTTTGATGAAGTTGGATACTTCTTCATGATCTTCTAAGATGTCACTGTTGTTATTTTATTTTTCCTTTTGCTTTCCCTTTTGCTTTTACTTCTTGGATGATTTTAATGTTGCTTATTTTATACCTGGATTCTCCTGTTCAATTCTCATTTCATAGGATGTGAAAATTCCATATAGTTTATCCATGCTTATTGAATCCAAATTCGTTCTTTCTTCTAGTGTTGAGACCTTGCGATCAAATCTCATTGGAAGAGATCTTAGTACCTTTTGAACAATTATAGATTCATCAACTTCTTCTCCCAATCCTCTAATTGCATTCATTGTTTCATCGAATCATAAGAAGTAAGTTGCAATGTTCACATCTTCTTTCATTTTCAACTGTTCAAATTGACCTCTGTAAGTTTGAAGCTTTGGTGCCTTGATTTTTTCATCTCCTTCATAAATATTATGAGGTTTGTCCCAAAACTCTTTTGCGGAGCTGCAATGCATAACTTTTCCATATACTGAATCACCAAGACCATTCAGAAGTGCATTTTTGGATTTTGAATTGTTTAGACTAAGTTTCATTCCATTGTCACTTATTGGTGGAACTGTTGGTTCTTTATATTCATCTACAATTGATTTTCAAACCTCAAATCCCTATGCATGTGCATATGTTTTCATCCTTCTACTCCAGAATGCATAGTTATGTCCATCAAACTATGGTATTCCATTTTTATACGTACCGTTTCTCTCCATGATATACCTTTTAGTGGTTAAATTGATTTTTGAAGGAACCTGCTCTGATACCAATTGTTGGATTACTGAGAGGGGGGTGAATCAATAATAGATATTTTTAATCCTTTTAACCATAGTATGTAAGTGTTATTTATATTTATGATCAATGTAAATAACACATTATAATCCAATAAGTGCAGAGTAAATAAACCATAAACAATGAACAATCACACACATGCACAATACACCAGTATTTTTATGTGGAAACCCAATGCGGACAAAAACCACAGAATGTTTTTTCTTATATGTCTTTAATAATTACATTCATTGGAAACACCAACTTCATTTGTTCTCCAGCTACAACTGGAAAGAGGCTCTGACCCCCTAAAATTTTAGGCTACAACCTGAGGGAATCTCTAACCCCACAATTCTCTGGCTACAACTAGAAGGAGGCTACAACCCCCTATGTTCTCCGGCTACAACCGGAAGGTGGCTAAAACCACCTATCCTTGCCCCATCCTATCACCCTGAAATATAAGTTTCAAATGATGAAACCACTGCCACATTGTCACTGTGAGATATACCATTGTAAACATGTACCAACCTGTGCCAACAACTTATAACCAACCTGTGCCACTGACCTGTAACCAACCTGTACCTATAATAATCCTATACAAACAAAACCCAACAATTATGCGACATTTTTTTGTTGCAGCACATGTATATACACACCCTTTCTATATTGCAGTTTGTGTATGTATGCGGCCTTTCTATATTGCAACTTGCGTACGCCTTCTAAAAACTAAGGTTTTCTCTTTCCTAAAAAAACTCTGACCCTTTGTTGCCTCTGTCACATCAACCTGCAATCTATCACTGAGTCCATACTGTAGTTGTTCCCTATGCATACATCCTCATACAAATCCCTTAACCAAGTGCATCTATATCTCTCTAGTCATGTATCATCCAAGTGTGTATAATCATAAAAAGTATAATAACCCTCACATGGACTAGACATCAAACCTTTACTGATATACAACCTATCAATACATCAACCACCTCACATCCACTTCACAAATACAAGCTCTTAATCATGTACCACAAAAACCTTAACCATATGCCAAGAAATACAAGATGTGCCTCAACACTAACAAGATGTACCAATGATAAATATTGATTATACTAGCACTATATTTCTATAGATCTGACTTACACAATAAGTCACGTGCAGCCAATAGCCTATATAGGAAAATCCTCAAACCCCCTTAACCATTTCTCATGTAGACAACAAAATCCAACTACTCATAGAAATAAGACATACCTTTTGAACTTGTAGATAGATATGATGTACCTGATCATTGTAGACCTTCCTAAGAGCTTGCTTTCAAACTCTAGAGACCTGGTATCTTCGTCTTCTCAATTTTTTGTGACTTTACCCTCATGTACACACCCTATTATACTGCTAGCCCATGTACGTATGCACCCTTATCCATTGCAACCCGCGTACACCTAAAAAAATAGGGTTTTTTTCCAGTATTTTTTGTAATTCCGAAACTTTCGCCATCAACCCTTCACGCTACCTCAGAATTGCTCAACTTCAGATGTATCAATGAGTACTTGCAATAATCCTTACACAATAATTGATATTCAATGTGCACAATAGATGCTAATAGGAGAGCCTTGCTCTCTTATTTATGCTTCCATGTAGCTTCCTCAAGGGGTTACCTTCTAACAAACTTAACCCAAATTCCTTCTTTTAGGGCTAACCCACTTCTAACCACTTGCCCACTTCTAACCCACTTTGCTACAAATAGTAAATTCTCCACTTTTAGTTGCAACTAAAGTATTTTTTATTATTTTCTAATTGCAACAACTTAATCCATGATTAACTCCTAATTTCACCCACTTTACTAGTCAACTGTTTCTAGGAGCTTCTAGAATAATTTGACTTCATTGACCTTCTAGATAACTCATGAAGGTTCTCCAACTTCACAAGGCCATAACTCTATAACCGTGAGGGGTTATGTTACGTTCCACATGTCAGCACTTTGTAAATTTTGTCCGAAAGATAGACAAACGACATAGGTAATTGTTTCAACCTACTTTAGAGATGGGCACTAGCCTGCTCAACTTAGAGAGGGCTCTCTCGTGTCACTTGATATTTCTTTGGAAATCAGTGGCTGATTTAGTTTGTTTTAGGGGTTTTTTATAAAGTTGTTGGCAAGGAAGGGGAGGGTCACTTAGGGCTATGGAGTCAAAATTCTGAAAGTGAATGAAAACAAAGACCGGATGGTAGAAATATCCAGAGGAGAAAGGATAAATGAGGCAATGAATCTGAGTTGTAAATTCATATTTGAAAATGATTCTCACAATACTTCTCGAGTTTGACAATTGTCTGCAAAAATAGCTTTTTGACCTCGGGGGGACATTCCCTATAAACTGTGACTATCTTTTCTTCTTAGAAGGGTTCAGACGCTGTGGAAGGGGACTCCGGTATGTTGAGGGCATATCGAATGGGCAGGCGATCTATTCTACACAGGACCTCTGACCCTAACCTATTTAAAATGACCCTCTCTTCCTGTGAGTATTGTTCAGCACACCAGCCTATGAATTTTGGGAAAGGGAATGCGACTTCGACGGCGTAAGGGACTATGGAGGCTTGGACCACTTTGAGAAAGGGTATTTGTCTCCCTACATGATCTGACAAATTGGATCTGGACACAGAGACAGGTGAGACGGTTATTTTGGTGTCAAACACATCAGAGTCCCTATCAATTAGGGCTTCTTCGTTTGGTGGGGGATCTTGCTCTGTTACAGACAAAACGACAGGATCCATGGTGATGATGAAAAATACCTGTGAATGAGCGGAAGGCGCGTGAATTTGGTGCACTGTTGATCTTAGGTTCGATTGGAGCGGTCGCGCCACTTTTAACGTTCAAATGATTTGAAAAAACATAAAATAACGACAAGGGTCCCCCCTTTATATACATTTCCTGATATTGGGGATGAGGAAAAGTGGTTTGGGGTAGACCACTTTTCGCCCCGATGTGCATCTGATAGTGCCACATGATCTTGAGGAGAAACCATGGTATTTTCATCGGCCCACTTTCGAATAATTAAACTATGTGATAGTTCTCCTCCCGATATGGCCGCAAACCATTGATATGTGGTGCCTAAGATCTATGGCGTGTCGGGTCCCGTCAACTCCGCACCTCCGCTAGATTTAGCCTTTTTCCGCTAGGTGTGGCCCCTTCCTCCAACTTATCATGTCTCTACACCAGTTTATCCCCTCACTAAGTCTCGAGACTTGGATTCCATCCAAAAAATTGTTATGGTGATAACACCACATATCATCGGAAATTGTATGACATGCACTATCCATATGGAATAGTTCTATCTGCAAATAAGTTAATCGTCATACAATTATACATCAATCAAACTAAATTACCTTAACCATATTGTTGGGGCTACCACAATTCTCTATCGGACTTGCTTCAAGGGTTGACATCAATGACAACCAACTCAATTAATCAACAATTAGTGTGTGATTTTGGAGGCCAGGGAGCCTTTTGTATATAGTTCATGATGTAATACACACCTGTGTAAGTGTACGAGGGTGGCACACTTAAAGAAGAGTGTGTGCATCCTAGAAGTTTCACGCGCACTAGTTTAGTGCACGATCTTTATGTTTTGAGGCTGGTGAGCCTAGATACAAAAGATCAGTACTTATGTAATGAGAATGTAAATGTAAGCACAAAAAAATATAATGAAAATACATCACTACGGAAGACCGACCACGTAAAAGAGTATGGGGGGCTAACTCCACTAGTTAAGGTTAAGGGGGGGGCTAAGTTAAGGAGGCTTAAACCCAAAGGATTATTATATTAATATTCCTTAAAGTATAAAGTGGGGATATTATTATATCCTAAGTCCGAGGGAGAGGGAGATGTGGACTGAAGACAGTTCTCAACATGACAAGTCTCAAGTTGGGAACATGCATCCAAATAGTTTGGACTTAGTACCTTTTGGCTATCATTCGATCATTTATGCAATCAGGGGGAAGTGGTCATTGAAACCTGTTGTTACTGTCATCAAACCTTGTTGTTACTGTGTTTAATATTCTATTACTACTGTTGCAGATACATGTACATTACTTATCTTGGAGAGATAGATTGAAGAGGTGGGTTGGGAGGCTCATGGGACATTGTATTCTCTCCAGGTGAGAGAATTGTTGGGAATTATTTCCCGAGGTGCCAAACTACAACGACAGAGCTCTGAGACTTCATGTCTAGCCTATTGTTGATGGGTTGGAAGGGAAGTGTCGTAGTCGAAGGAATGTTGAGCATAGAAGGGGCACACTTCCTAGGGTGGGACATGCATGTGGAGAATGAGGGATTATAGGATATTAATATGAATTGGTACCTGTGACATAATTCATATGATTGGATCACATGTGATGGAATTTCCTATGTTTGAGTTACATGTGACTGAGTTTCCTGTTGACTGAGATAACTTATCTTGGTTAGGAACCCTTACCCAAGTGGAGTTTATCCCTAGCTCGGGGGTGACCCACTGTTGAGAGTGATGAGCAGTGCGGTCTAAGGATGGGAGGAACATGGAAGGTCTGCATATAGTTGGTGTACCTTTAATCAAAGATAAGTGTTATTATGTATTAAACCATGTGTTGCA
Organism: Picea sitchensis; assembly: GCA_010110895.2. Lineage (NCBI taxonomy): Eukaryota > Viridiplantae > Streptophyta > Pinopsida > Pinales > Pinaceae > Picea > Picea sitchensis. The sequence continues at coordinate 180,323 of SNQJ01S0010051.1, read as the reverse complement.
GTAGTAATTATGCATATGTTTTCATGGCTTTATTATTTTTATGTTGCATGTATATTTCTATTATGAATATGTATGTAATTGTGCATTGCAGAATGTATTTTTGTGTTTTAATTAGTGTTAGAATTGTATCATAGCAACTTGGTTGAGTTGTTGTTGGTAATGGAAACATTGCAATATGGTATCAGAGAAAGAAAATTTTTAGGTAGCATATCCCAATAGGTGCTTGGGGATGTCACAAATTGGTATCATATTTTATGACAAGAGTAGAGAAGTGTTTTTGGTGTGTTGTTCCCAGCTTGGGTGGTTGGGTACATTACAATTCCTCAGTTCAAACCACACCTTCTCTGGATTATTCTGTGTTTCAACCATCACTTCAAACTTGGGCTTCCTTCCGAATTCTCTGAAGACCACATCTCGATTGTACAATATTTTCCTTGATGTAGGATCCAAGAGCTTATATTATTTCATTCCTTCTTTGTATCCAATCAAAATACACTTGAATTCCTTCTTGTCTAGCTTGCTCCTCTTTTCCTTGGGAATTTGCACAAATGCATCATAACCAAATACTTTGATATGTGAAACCGAAGGATTATTACCAAACCATACCTCATGTGGAGTCGTGTCGACTAGCACCGACGAAAGAGACATATTCACTAGATATTTTCCAGTGTCAACTGCCTCCACCCAGAATTCTTGTGTGAGCCCAACACCACTGAGCATGCTCCTTGCCTTGTCCATCAATGTTATTTTCATTCTCTCAACAAATCCATTTTTTATGGGGTATATGATATGTTATTTTGACGTTCTATGCCACACTGCTTGTAGAAATGATCAAATTCCTTTCCACAGAATTCACCACCATTGTCAGTTCTCAACACCTTAATCTTCTTATCTGTCTAGTTTTCTACAAGAGATTTAAACTCTTTGAATTTCTCAAAAACCTTTTTTTTCTTCCTCGGGAAATATAATGTCTTCCTGGAAAAATCATCTATGAATGAGACATAATTCAGGGATCCACCAAGTGAAGGAACTAAAATAGGACCAAACACATCACAATGAACTAGTTCTAGAATCCCCTTTTCCCTTGTCACTCCAAATGGTAGCCTCATCTGACTTTGTTTTCCATATATACAATGTTCACAAAAGTCAACAAATAAATTACATTTAGGAAAATATTTGACTATACCTTTGTTATGCATAACTCAAAGTCCTTTTTCTCCAATATGTCCCATCTTATCATTCCATAGCATGGTCGGGTCAAATTTACGATGACTTGTCAAGTCGGTTTGAATCGAATCAACCTGAGTCGAGTCGAAGTCGAGTCAACTTCAGGAACAATGATGTTAAATTGAGTTGAGTCGACATTCTCTAATAACTTGTATAGGGTTCCAATCCGAACTCCTTTCATTAAGACCATTGAACCTTTGACCATCTTGCATGTATCCTTCTAAAATAGAGTGTGCATCCCTGCATCACTCACCTTGCTGATAGATATCAGGTTTCTTTCCAAACCCATAATGTGTAGCACGCCTGGAAGGGTTCTACTCCTCCCATCCTGCAGTGTCAGTCAAACTCTTCCTCGTCCAACAATTTTGGTTTTCAAGTCGTCCCCCAAGAACACATCTCTTCCTTCATATCATTCATATTCGTAGAACCATTCTCTATGTGGTGTCATATGATAGGATACTCCTGAGTTGATCAACCAAAAATCTTGATCCGATTGTGTATTGGTCGACACCAAGTACACATTACCTCCCTTATCTGGAGTCACCTTTCCCTCAGTCGACTGCTTCTCATCAGATCTTGTGTTGGTTTATGTTGCCTTTGAATTACAGACCCTTTTTTAATGCCCATATTTATTGGATTTCCAACATATTCTCGTCAACTAAACAAGGGATTTAGATCTACCCTTCAACTTAGACTTTCTACCAAAGAATTTTCCTTTATCTCTGTCAACCGTTCGACCTCTCACCACTAATGCATCTTTAGTTGATCCTTCCATGTTCTTCCTTCTCATTTATTCTGACAGTAGAGATGCAACCATGTATTCTAGCGCTAATGTAGTTGAGTTACTCCTTATAGCCATGACTAAGCTATCCCAGGATTCTGGAAAAGAACATAATAGGCTAAAAAAATTCTCATCCTCGGTGATTTTAATATCCATAGATGATAGCTGGATTATAATGGTATTAAACACATTAAATGCCCAATCACTGAACTTCCCTTACTCGTCCTTAGAAGATATAGTTTCTTTCCAAGGAACAACTTATTTACTAGGGATTTCGATTGGTACAAACTCCCCAACTTGTCCCATAGTTTCTTGGTCGAATCTTCACCTGATACATTCATCAGTATCGAATATGCAAGACAAAGTCAAATCATACCCCTTTCCCTTCTCTCGAGTTTCTCCCATTCTTCCATCATCATACCTTTTGGAATGGTACCTAGAAAAATCGCTTCCCATTGTTCTCGATCTACAAAGAGATCTTCAATTTTAAGCTTCCAAAGCTCAAAATTATAGCCATTGAATTTTTCGATCTCTATTCTCAAGCTACTTGCCATTCTTTGAAAACAATATGTAAAGATTTATGACTTACGACTCTTACTGAACCTAGGGTTTAACTCAGATCCAAGACTGTTAAATCAAGCTCTGATACCACATGTTAGGAAATGAGGAACACTTCCACACTAAACCTAGTAGAAGAGAGGAAGAAATATTTAACCAAGAAAGTAAATGAAAAAGAAAACACATAGTACACAAAGATTTTACCCTACAAACCCAAACGAGAAAACCAGCATTCCTTGAGCATTTTTCTCTCTCATTGTCTTATTTATTTATAATAAAAGGTTACATGCCTAACCTTGGTCTACACCTAAGACACAATCGACATTATACCTAATTTATTTACACAAGAACGACCCTGTAGCCAATTTGGCTTACATCTGCATGACCAACAATCTCTAAATATTAGATATTCTATGATTAGATTTTACATATTTACAACACATCTTCTTTATAGGCTTTACAATAGGAAAAACAGTAAAGAAAGGTGCCCAAAAAATGGATACAGAACCATAGATATCATTGGCTACAAATCCCATGAATCTCGGGATTCTGTTACAGTCAACTACCAAGTCATATTACCAGTCGACTACCAATCGACCTTCATTCGGTCTTCATTCAGTTTTCATGTGCCTTCCTGTCAACCTATTGTCGGCTGACCTCTTTGACTTTTTGTCGATTTCTTCGACTTCGACTTTACCCGATCGAACCACCTCGACCTTCGACTTGTTTTTTATTTCTTTGACTTCGAATTTACCCGATCAAACCACTTTGACCTTCGACTTGTTGTCAATATCTTCGAATTCAACTGTCATTAGATCCACCTTGACTATACTTTCACTGAAAAGAATATAAAAGCCCAACAATTGATCTATTAATACTCTTCCTCATCAACAAACGTATTTTTCTCTTGTCTCTCTTTCTACCTTTTTCCCTCTCCCCGTATTTTCCTTTTCAGAATTGTTACCATTGTCTAGCTCTAAATCTATCTGTAACTATCAAATCAAATGTGAGTAACTTATCTATTTTTAGGGTACCTCTATCCTATTTTGTTCATGATTTGGCTATCTATCCTCCTCTCAAAATCCTAAATGATTTATCAAATTATGTATTCTCAATGTTTTGTTATACAACCCCTCTATCTCAAACCTCTCCATGGTGGGAATGAATAGGTCAATAGTATTGTTCTCTCTCAAATTAGCGTTAAGTCGTGAGGCATATAGAAAATGGAGAAGGTTTGAGATCAAATTGAGTTGTGTTGCATTCTCAGGCCTCTGTTCTCATTCTTCCACTTCAACAACATACTTGTCTATTTCTAAATCCATGTAGTAGATTGGGTTATTTGGTTCTTCAATATGATACACCATTTTTATTCCCTTGTATAATCACAACAACAATTAATCAGGTTGATAGTAGCATAGGATAGATCTAGATTCATACTTCCAAGTGGTAGGCCTTAAATCACATACTAAATTAATATAACAAGAGTGGCCTTAAAAATGATGCTTGTCATTTCCTAGTCAATGGGGCCTAGAGAGTAGACAAGGTGCTTTATGTGGGTACATGTGGTGATTGGTGGGTGAAACTAATTGAAAACCTCCAAATGTGAGGGAATACTCCCTTTCTCTATTACAGTTGATAATCCACCCTTGGTTTCATTTAATAACCCATTATACATATCTAGAAACTGCAACCTCAATTTATTATCTCGTGGGCACAAAATACCATGAATTATCATAGTTCTAATGTCACTTGTGAAGTATTTAATTTTTTTTTTTCTACTATATAATATCTATTATCAATAATACTCCATCTTTTTAATTTGGTGGCATAGTTATCAACATCCATAGATACAGAGACTAAATCCCTCAACCCTAAAAATTCCAAAGCTTGAGCTAGGATCTTGTTTAGGATCTAATTAACCATCTCATCCACTATAACTCTATGTCGAAATTCCCCTCTATTCTAATTCATATATTTATTTAGTTGTCTATGGAGACCGTCAAATTCTAGGTAGCTTTGGAGGTTCTCTCTAAGTTTAGCAGTGCCATTTACGAGATAATACCAATTTTTTCTCTTGGAAAAGTTCATAGTCACCTATAACCTAGCCTCTGCCAAGGATTCATCCTACCTAGTCTTCAAATTATTTATTTCCTTTGTTAGTGTTTCTACTTTCTTCTCCTCATGCCACTTTTTCTATGCCTCTTCCAACATTCTTCCTTCCTCTTTAAATATTATTTTCTTTTATCTTCTAAATTTTAGGTGTTGGTGGATTGGAATAAACTTTCTTGATTCTTTTCCTACCACTCCTCAACTTCCTTTAGGATTGGTTCATGTTTCTACAGTTTCACTATGTTGTCACCTTTGTTTCTAGGAATCACAACAAAGAAGGAGAGGACCTTGTTCATTTAAACCTCTATGATTTCATAATGTAGGGACTTGATCTTCTCATTGGCCTTATCTACTTGCATGGTTTTTTTTTTGGCCTTTGCTTGCTCAACTTTCAAATACACCACCCTTTCTTCCAAGGATTGGATCTTCTCACTCAGGATAGCATTTTCATCATTCCTTAGATAATTGACCTCTTCAGTTAATTTATGCTTCACATCTACCATCTACCAAGTTAAAGGAAAGAAATTAACGGAATAAATATTCTCTAATGCTTTGATCCTATCATCCTTATGTTTTAGGAGGGAGATAGCTTCAATAGTTAATCCCTCACTAAGGAGACCAACCTATTCTATACTTTCACTTTTTCCACCTATAGAGATTTTAAATTGGTAGCTAGAAAATGATTTTGGGTGATTGTAGACTTGAAATTATTTTTCAAAGCCTCACTCGAATGGGTAGCTCTTACATATTTTTCATATACCATATTTCTAGAGCTCTTGGCCATTCAAATATCATCAACAAGAGGAAAATCAATATTTTCAAACCTAACTTGGGTAGTCCTCCAGTCTTGAGATCCCATTTTCAAATATGGATTTCTAACCAAGGGATCCAAGGTAGTTATGGTATATTTGTCTATCTTATTATTGTATATTAGGGATGAAACTGGGTTGTTCAATAGGATCATAAGGCTCTAGGGTAGCTAGTGAATTTTTGTTGGCCTTCCTAATTTCCTTTTCCTCTCTAAATTTCTCAAGGGGTTGCAATAGTCTAAGGGATGAATAAATATAACCAATAAGGCCACTGACTAGTTGCATGAGAGGTTCCAATGATGGGTGTTCTAGGAACTCCTCTTGGTGTATCCAAAGAAATAACAATGGAAAATTTGGAAGGGGAGGAGGAAGTTGAAATAGAAACAGAGGTCCTCCAACCTATTGTGGCACACTTGATTTTGACATGGTGTTTTTAGCCTCGCCCTTTGTTTCTCCTCCTATTAGTTTCGTTCTTGACTTCTTAGTCTCAACAACCTCTTCATATTGCAAATTTGACCTTTTCCTCTTCTTGTCTTGCTTTTATTCACTTATTTCTATTTGTTCCTCCTCTTTGACTACCTCATTGGATGTTTTTTCTTCCATATCCTTTTTCTCCTATTTTTCTTTTATTTACTCTTTATCTCATCTTTCCTCTTTTTCCTTTCTCTTTTTTTCTATTTATAGGGTAGATTTATTGGCTACTTGTTCTTTTGTAGCTTTTCTCTCTTATTCCACCCCTATCTCTTCTTTTTCCTTTTTGGATCCCACCTATACTTTTGCCTCTTTCTTCACTTCATGTTTTCTTCCTTGTGCCAAAACATGTTGGCATTCCTATATACTTTGTTGTTATTATTGAGGAGAATTTTGTGGTGCAGGGTTGTAGGAGGGATCCCTTGGATTAGATCCTCCATCACTTCATCGAAATATATTATTTTATTTGTTGGAGGAGAAAAAGTGGATTTTGAATCCCCTTTTTAGTAATGGGGGCATCATGATTGACTCCTAGCCCTGAGCCCTTGGGACTCCCCTCCATAATCAAGGGTTCAATATGACCTTTTTCACCTTTCCCCAATCCTCTAGTTCCCTTCAATCCCATCTATTTAAATACAAGAATATATTTATCATACTTCTCAGCTTCTCCTCAAACAAATAGTGTGGTTGTTGTAACTGGAGATTCATATCCCTCCTTCACCTTTTGAGTGTACCACATCATGGGAATTGTCTCTGCCACTTCTTATTTATCATCCTCATCCTCATCCTGTTGATTTTACCACTTCAACCCAACACCTGACAATTAGCTCAAAATAAAATCATTTTATTTACTAAAAGCACAGTTGAGTAATCAACAAAACATGTAGCAGAAGTGTAAACATGGAAACCAAAATCAAGCACTCATAAACACCAATATTTTCGGGTAGATGCCCCTGCAAAAACCCCAGAGGGAAAACCAATGCTGAGAATGGTTTTATTATGGTAAAATCAAGGCTCATGTAACAGGGATAATGGTCCACTGAGATAAATATGAGTATAGACAAACCTGGCAACATATGACTTGTTGTAAGAACCATAAATGCATGTTTTTCAAGGTGTACATGACTTTGCTTCAACAAACCCACGTATGTATGTGACTGTATCCACTGAGACTCACGTACATGTACAAAAAACCTGTAGGAAAAGCTCTGTATGACGTGAAACATCCATGCGGCTTCCTCTTACTGAAACCCACCTAAGCGACCTTTGTTCTCTCTTCTCCTTGGCCTGCTCTCTAGATAAAATTCCTTCTCCACCTATCCAATATCTTGAATCACAGTCTTTCATGATTCAACCCTCTCTTTCCTCTTTCAATCTCTCTTGATCAACCTGACAAACATGTCTCAAGTCCTTGGTCCTCTTGAATCATAGTCCTTCCTAATCCAAGCACTTGAGAAAAAGTCCTTCTTTGCTCCTAAGTGTGACCTTGGTGAGTCCACACTAGCAAAGGTCCTCCTTTGTTATCTGTGTGAAAATTGTCTTCTCCTTTACCCTAGCCTTTCTTTTATAATCATGAGTCATCCTAACCCTAATCTCCAAAATGATTGCATGTTGAGTTTACTTCTCACTTTGCTTGATATTTACATGCTAAGATCACATGCTAATTACTTTTATCACTTTCCTTAAATAACTCAATTAACTAATTACATAATTAATTAATTAATTAATTAATTCACTTTACTTTAATAATTCCTTTAATTAAAGTAAATTCAAGAGTAGAATGCTTTGGATGATTTCCACATGTCTAGACACATAGACTTGTGCAGAAATACATGTTTGATGATACCACTATCATTAACACTCCCTCTTAGTGAGGAAGGTATTTCTCGAAGAGCCACCTAGAACTGGTTCTCCCTCTGATCCTCGCACAATTTTGCACACATCATCCTTCATATTGACATCCCTCCAACCCTCCTGGTTAGTTTCTCCCTGAATACTGGAAGTCTCAGAATCAATGACCCTACAGATCAATGCCACAAAGTTTGGAAACTTTGTCGAAGGCCTTCTCTCCCTCAATGTGATCCTATAAGCCTCATTCTCTTGAGTATCCATTAATGTCATCTTGTACCAACTTGGTCTCTTGACAGAAATAGAAGGGGCTAACTCCCTCTTCCCATCTGAAGGTTTAAACCCCATATTGGAAGTCAATGAACTCTACTCATCCTTCAGTTGTCTCCCTTCAAATCCTCCTGCTCCTCGTCCTTTGTCACTAACATCGAACCATGATCCAAGATCCCCTTGGATCCTCTTACAGGTTGGCCCTACAACCTGTATAACCTGTCCTCTATGACACTAATGTTGATTACTATGTCAGGGATAGCTCCCTCTGAACATATGAGTATTTTCCCTCTCTAAAAAGTAACGATAAAAACTCATGTCCTCCAAAACCGAAATTGAGAGAAAGTTCTTCTTCAGTTCTAGTATATAAATCACATCATGGGCCTCTAACGAACCTCCTGAATCAAGTTAGAACATGAAAGTTCCCTTCCCCTTCATTTCATACTTGGAATCATCACCAAGTTCCACATGGGTCCTTGAGTCCTTCGTTAGACTATTGAATATCTCCTATGCTTCTAACTCTAGTTGATTTTATTAATATAAAATCCTAAGCTCCCTTCCTAGGATAATGGTAAACCCGAGGAATAATAATTGCAGAAAATATCCTAGCCTATCTTACCTCGAGATCAGTCCTTTGATCTTGTAGGATACTATATCCCTTGTTTCCCCTTTTCTTATTTCCTCGAACCCTACCCTACACACTTGGATGAAATTCCTTCTCCACCCAATCTATGATATCTCACTATCTCATTCTATGAGAAACAACCAATACCTGCAACTAGGCACCTCTGATGTAATTGTATGAACCTGTAGCTGCAGCTTTCACAAGTTGTATGTTCATGTTCCTTCTATATCCCATGTATGTACATTCCCTTGGCTACTGAAACCCACGTATGTACACACGTGTCACCTCTACAACCCACATATGTACGTGATTATGCCTTATGCACCCCGCGTATGTACGTGATTATGCCTTATGCACCCCGCATATGTATGTGCCTTGGGCTAGTGAAACATGCATACAACTTCAAAACTCTACTCCAATCTATTGAACCTTCCTGTTGTTGCTCGGTTGCCCATATCTATGCTTATTCCATATTTTTATGTTGTTGCCTCCTTTTCCTTTAGACTGATTAAATCTCTAGGTGAAATTCCTTCTTCACCTCATGCTAAGATATCTATGAGAAAAAGTCCTTCTTTTCTCTATCTATGAGTCATTGACTCCCATAGAACTGTCATCCTCTGTGTAATGTCCCCTTCCAATTGATCATGACAAAGGATGACTTAATAGCCTATACGGCTCCTGTAGGCTATAGTCAACAAGGAAAACGAAGTCAAGGAGTTTTATTTGGTGTCACTAGGTTAAAAATGAAAAATCCTAAAGTGACATTAAATAAAAATAAATAATTATATTTAAATGAAATTGGAGGGAAAATAAAGTGAGGGTTTTATTTTGTCAAAAAGGGAAAAGATATAGAAGGTCCATAGGAAGGATAAATAAGGGTAACCCCTCTCTTTGGAATTATGATTTGATCTCTCATTTTGGAGTGCTCTTGGAGCCATTATTTCATTAGGATTTAGAAAAACCCTTCCACCATTGCAATTTGGTTTTGGTGGTGCAATATCCACCCTAGTTTAAAAAGGAGGAGGATCCATATGAGGTCTTCAATAGAGTCTCAATTTGGTTTGTTTTATCTTGGAGGAATATCATCGTGCGTAGGGAGTTGACAAATTATTTTGAAGGAGGTTGATCGTCAATTTTCTAGACACTTTGAGTGTTTCGGGGAAACCATGACAGGAGTCACCGCCATTGGTTGAACACAAGGAAGCCCGCAAGGCCCCGCATGTTGGCCAACCTCATCCCATGAGGACTTGCTTGTTGTGCAGTCTCGTCCAACGAGGATCTCTGCGAATTGGGGTTACAGGCCTATTGAGGTACAGACAGATGGATCGAGATGGTAGGTGTTTTCTAGAGCAGATTGATATCGTACCAACGAAGGCCAGACAATCCATGGGAAGAAATATCTTGAGGAGATCTTGGGAATCATTACCAGGTTTATTGTTTTTCTTGTTAGTAGATATTGTAGATTCTTGGTATCTAGTAGATCTGTGTGTTTAGGAGGGTTTTGTAGTTGTTGTTACAACCAATTAGGATCTTTGTATTTTTTGTGATTTGTAATTTCACACCATAATAAGATGTCATGGTTATCTTCTCTATTCTGTGTGTAATGGGTGCATGTGATATATTTGACAATATTCTTATCTTGGTGACATGTGCAAGTTGTTTGTAAGGCATTTCCAACAAAGTGTTTGATAAAATCACACAAAGAAAAATAATAATTTGGGAAGCAAATATATTTTTTCTCTCTATCCTAGTTGGGAACATTACAATGGTATCAGAGTTGGTGATTTAGCTATCCTATAACTATGTTGATGCCTAGGAGGAAAGGGTGTGGAGGACAACCCATTCAAAAGTCACCAGAAAGAGAAATAAAATCCATCCAAACAAAGTCATAATGAGAAGAAATAGGAGGAAGCATGGGAGACAACCATGATGAGGTTATGCTCCAAATATTAAAATATTTGGTTAAGGGATAAAATGAGGAATCTGAAAGACAAGCAAAAACTCTAAGGTTCCAACAACAAACCCTTAAGGTGCTCACACAATTGGTGGGACAACGATGGAATATGAATGGTGAAAGTCAAGGAGGATCCAGTGGATCCCAATGGGGTGACAAGATACACATAGAGAGTAGAAATAACCATACCCAAACTCATAGCGGGAGCCTAAGGGTTCCTAGACCCCTATTACCACAATTATTGGCAAGACAACTAAGAGGAGCAAAAGAGCAGTCAGGTCAGGGGCTTAATGTCAACTCCTCATATAGGGAGTATGAGACATTAGATGAAGATATTCGGGAGAAATTGTCCTATCTATACTTCCACGCCCTCAAGCAAAACAAAAAACCTAGGGAGTGGAACAAATCATCCCAGAATCAACAAAACTTTGACATCACACTTAAGGTGGGCAGGTTGAATATCCCATATTTTGATGGATCGACCAAGAGAACAGCCAAAGAATGGGTGCATAATTTGGACACTTACCTCCAACTTAACCCAATTATCGAGGCATAAGAGATTAAATATTCCACCCTTCACTTGGAAGGAGAAGCCCACGAATGGTGGTACCATGGGATGGTGACATTGGTACATGCCAGCATCACTTTGTATGTAGAATTCACTTAGATTTTGATGGATAGGTTTGAAAATAAGGACCCTAAGATACACTTCAGGGAGTTGGCACAATTGAGATAGATAGGTACACCAAATGCATACATCACAAATTTTCATAGGATGGCATTCATGGTAACATATATTTCTCAGCAATGGTTGATGATGTTGTTCGCGGAGGATCTAGTTGAGCCTCTGAGAGGATGGATGAAAGCCTTCAAACCAACCACACTCCATGTTGTCATTAGGAAGACTCAATATATGGTAGACACCTCCCCCCGAGAAGACATCAGCAAAAACGTTTATCCCACATAAGGGACAGGTGTCAAAAAATCTCTAGAAGACATGGAAAAGGAAGGATATGGTGGATGGGGAAACTTGGAGAGAACTAAGGAGGAAGAATCTTTGGTATAGTTGTAAGGATCTGTTGGAACTGGGTCATATATGTATGGGAAAAGGTAAATTCCATTATATTGAGGTAGTTTCCGATGAGTAGGATGATGATGGTGATGAGGTAATTGGACAGGCAGTGGTGATCCATCACATCTCGATGCTATACAGAAGATGCCATTGCAGGATAGCACCAATGGAGTGACCATTTCCACACTTTCAAGAGTCCCTAAATATTACACCTACATATTCAAAGGCATTGTATAGGGGTAGAGGGTTACATCATTGATTGATGGTGGGGCCACCTACAAATTCATTGACGTTACACTTGTTACCAGAAGAAAAATACCTAAGGAGGACTTCTAGGGATTCAATGTGGTAGTATCATATGGGTATAACATGGCATGTACTCAGAGGATCAGGGGATTGGATGTAACATTTGTAAACTATACATTGATCGATGACTTTTATGTCATAGATTTAGTAGATACTCATGTGGTGTTATGAGTTTAGTGGTTGTACTCACTGGGATATATCCACAAGAACTATTGGGACATGAGGATGGATTTATAAGACAAGGGTGGGAAACGAGTCATCCTAAGAGGTATGTTGGCAGGTCCCCCCAGGATCGTGTCTAACCAACGCATGATCCCCTTTTTATACACGGGGACGTGGCTTGCGCAACATAGTGCTTGATCACTATGGAGAAGCCATCACAGGATCACCAACATTGCCATGTGAATATCCAGGCTTTGATTAGAAAGAATGATAGAGTGTTTGAACCATTTCCAGGAGGGAGACCACTTGATAGAGGATTTGAGCATTTCATTGAGATAGAAGAGGGTTTGAATCCCATGATCAGCACACCCTACAGGAATCTAAATAGGTTTAAAGACGAAATAGAGAAGGCCATAAATGAGTTGTTGGAAATGGGACATATCATGCCTAGTTCTAGTCCCTTTTCTTCTTCAGTTGTACTAGTGAAGAAAAAGGATATAACTATGAGGATGTGCATAAACTACAACCATCAAAAAATTGATACCAAATACCCAAGATTAATGAGCTAATAGACGAGTTGCACGGGGAAGTGTACTTCTCAAAGGTTGATCTTGATCAGAATGCCACTAGATTTGGGTCAGAGAGGAGGATATCCATAAAACAACATTCATGTGTTACTATGGGCACTATGAGTTTCTATTCATGCCATTAAGGTTGACTAATGCATTCGCTACCTTTCAATTGTGCATGAACCATATCTTCAACAAACAGTTGAGGAAATTCTTACTAGTGTTCTTTGACGATATTTTGATCTACAATAGGACGTGGGAGGAACATCTGAAGCATGTGGATGAGATTATCACCATTATGGAGGAGCAGTTGCTTTTTTCCAAGGAGGAAAAGTGTGATTTCGGGTTGATGGAGATCCTCTATCTGGGGCACGTGATTGGTGTTGAGGGAGTAAAGCTGCATCATGAGAAGATCTAGACAATCCTATATTGTTCCACTCCCATATCACCCACAAATCTGCGAGGATTCTTCGAGATATGCAACGATTATAGGAACTTTGTGAAAGGATTTTCAAAATTGACTACAGCATTGGAAGACCTCACCAAGAAGGGGGTGTTCTAATGGTCCGAGGATGCACATGTATCATTCGACATAATGAAGAGGGTGATGAGCACTTGCCTAGTATTAACACTCACATATTTCACACAGCCTTTTGTCCTGGAGTGTGACGCATTTGGTGAGGGGGTAGGAGCAATATTGATGTAGAACCGCACCCAATAGATTTCAAGAGAAGAAAACTAAGACAGTTGGAGAAGTTGTATCTGATCTATGATATGGATATGTTGGCCATCATGCATGCATTGGCCAATTTCAGACAGTACCTAGTAGGAGGATGCTTTGTGGTTAGGAATGACCAGAACAACTTGAGATATTTCTTGGAGCAGCGAGATTTGAATGAGAGGTAGAAAAAATGGGTGAGTAAGGTGCAAGCATATGATTTTGACATTGATTATGTAAAGGGGAAGAAGAACATAGTTTTTTATGCCTTATCCAAGAGACCTACATCTTTCTCCATGAAAGAGATCTCAACAGACTGGAAGTCGATTCTTTTGGTGGAATACTCCAAGAATACCTTCTCCTATGAGTTGATGGAGGGTAGTATTCAGGATGACAGGTACAAGGTAGTGCATGGCATCATCTACTACAAAAAAAGGATCTATCTTGTCCCTAAGTCCAAAATCAAGGACAATATTTTGAGGGCAACACATGGCATACCACTAGCAGGGCACCAGGGGTATCTGAGGACCTACATGAAGGTGAGGGAGAGATTCTCTTGGAAGGTTATTAAGGAGGATGCACTTCATCATGTGAGGGAGTGTGTGACTTGCCAGCTGAACAAGTCAAAATTTACACATCTTGCGGGACTACTTCAACCATTGTTGATTCGGAAGCAGAAGTAGGATAGCATTTCCATGGACTTCATTATAGGGTTTCCAAAGGTACAAAGTAGGGACAATATCTACGTGGTAGTGGACATACTAACTAAAAATGCACACTTACTTTCCATTTCTTTAGAGTACAACGCATCTTAGGTAGTGGATATATTCTTCAAGGAGGTGTTTAGACTACATGGTATTCTGAGGAACATAATCAGTGACCGAGATAACATGTTACTTAATGAATTTTGGCAAGAGTTGTTCAGGTTATCTGGGACATAATTGACACCTAGTACTAGCTACCACCCCTAGACAGACCAAAAAAATGAGATAGTAAACAAATGGATTGAGAGGTACTTGAGGAACTATGTGTCAGGGAAACAACAAAAGTTGCACGCAGATAGGAACATGGTGGAATGAAACTTTGAGGTTGGGGACCTAGTCTTTCTCAAGTTTCATCCTTATAGACAATCGTCGATGAAGAAGAGTGGTGCAGAGAAGATGAAGCCTCACTTTTATGGACCCTATAGAGTGATCATGATAGTTGGGGAGGTAGCATGTGAGTTGGAACTACCAGAGGGTAGCAATATCCACAACACCTTCCATGTATCTTTCCTCAAGAAGGAATTGGTATAGAAGGTCACCGTTTCAACAGATATTCCTCCACTAAATGAGGAAGGGTAGTTGGTTCTGGCTCTCGGGAGGATTGTTGATTTCAAGTAGAGGATGTTGAGAAGCATAATCATTTGAGATCACTTGGTTGTATGGAAAGGATTTCCCACAGAGAATGCTACTTGGGAAGGAGAGTAGATCTTACAACACCCTGATCTGGAGTTGCTTGAGGACAAGCAATCTTTGGAAGGGAGGACTGTAATTTCCCCTTCCAATTAATCATGATGGAGGATGACTTAATAGCCTATATGGCTCCTGTAGGCTATAGTCAACAAGGAAAAGGGAGTCAAGGAGGTTTATTTGGTGTCTCTAGGTTAAAAGAATGACAAATCCTGAAGTGACATTAAATAAAAATAAATAATTATATTTAAATGAAATTGGAGGGAAAATAAAGTGACGGTTTGATTTGGTCAAAAATGGGAAAGATCTAGAAGGCTCGAAGGAAGGATAAATAGAGGGGTAACCCCTCTCTTTGGCATTATGATTTGATCTCTAATTTTGGAGTGCTCTTGGAACCATTGTTTCGTTAGGGTTTAGAAAAACCCTTCGACCATTGCAATTTAATTTTAGTGGTGCAATATCCACCCTAGCTAATCAAGGAGGAGGATCCATATGGGGTCTTTATTAGATTCTCAATTTGGTTTGCTTGAGGTTGGAGGAATATCAACGTGCGCAGGGAGTTGACGAATTTTTCTGAAGGAGTTTGATCATCGATTTTGTAGACACTGTGAGGCTTTCGGGGAAACTGTGACAGGAGTCACCCCTGCGGGTTGAACACGGAGCATCCCGTGAGGCCCCGTGTGTTGGCCATCCTCATCCCATGAGGCCCCACTTGTTGCTCAACCTCGTCCAGTGAGGATCTCCACGAATTGGGGTTACAGGCCCATTGAGGTACAGATGGACGGAGCATGACGGTAGGTGTNAGAGCATATTGATACCATACCAGCGAAGACCAGACAGTCCAAGGGAAGACATACCTTGAGGAGATATTGGGAATCATTACCAGGTGTATTATTGTTCTTGTTAGTAGATATTGCAGTTTCTTGGAAGCCAGTAGATCTGTGTGTTTAGGTGGGTTTTGCAATTGTTGTTACAACCAATAAGGATCTTTGTATTTGTTTTTATTTGGATTTCTACACCATAATAAGATGTCATGGTTTTCTTCTCTATTCTATGTGTAATGGGTGCATGTGATATATTTGACAATATTCCTATCTTGGTGACATATGCAAACTTTTTGTAAGGCATTTCCAGCAAAATGTTTGATAAAATTACACAAAGAAAAATAATAATTTGGGCAGCAAATATATTTTTTCTATCTATCCTAGTTGGGAACATTACGCTCTCATCTCTGGATGAAATTGTTCTTCACCCATCTGATATCCCCTTGATTCATTGTCCTTCTTGGCTCAAACACTTAAGCAACAAAGTTCTTCTCTTCTCATAAGTGGATGACTCAAGCACATGAGAAAAACATATTTATTTGCTCCTATGCGGTCTTTGTGGCTTAGATATCTAGATGGAATTCCTTCTCCACTTATCTGAGATCTCCTTGATGGTATCCTGGCCTCTTTGTATTGCTCATCAAGCCACCCAAAAAAAAATTTATGCTGCCTAGACTCTTTTTCCCATTTCCTGGACCTACTGATCTTCCCTGGCTATTGAAATTGCCCATGTACTGACTTGTACAAACTTGTCTATGACTGTCACCTCTATATCCCACGTATGTACGTGATTTTTCTTAAAGAGACCTGCGTTTGTCCCTTTTGTGACCCATGTACACCTCCATAAACCTACAAAAACTTAGTTCTTCCTCAATATGATTGTTTCCTAGAAATCAGTCCTTCAATATATGCTTATTGGTTTATAGATCTGCTAATATATCCTAGAGATTTGACAGAACCGCCGCAAAAAAAGTGGATATGTGCTTATTCCTTTAAGCACCCACCTCAGCACTCATGGTCCCTTATATCTACTCATGTAATCCTAGATCTGAACTCAATCTCTCCTATGGGCATTCATATCTCATAGATATACCATTGTGCATCCTGATATAGGCTCCCTCTCATAGCAACCTTGCTATGATACCATGTTGATTTTACCACTTCAACCCAACACCCAATAGTTAGCTCAAAATAAATCACTTTATTTACTAAAATCATTGTAGAGTAATTAATGAAACATGCAACAGAAGCATAAACAAGGAAAGAAAAATCAATCACTCATAAACACCAATATTTTTGGGTAGATACCCCTGGAAAAAATCCCGAAGGGAAAACCAATGCTGAGAATGATTTTATTATGATAAAATCAAGGCTCCTATAACAGGGTTAGTGGCCCACTGAGAGAAAATACAACTGCAGACAAACCTGGAAAAGTCTAACTTGTTGTATGCACTAGAACTACACTCTTTTCGAGGTGTATGGGACTTTTCTTCAACAAACATGCATATGTGTGCAACTGTCTCCACTAATACCCACATACATGTACGAAAAACCTATATGACAGACTCTATACGACATGACACTTTCTTGTGGCTTCCTCTGACTGAAACTCACATGTGTTTCCTTTTTTCTCTCTTCTCCTTGACCTTATCTCTAGATGGGAGTCCTTCTCCCTCTATCCAAGATCTTGAATCACAATCCTTCATGATTCAACCCTCTCTGTCCTTTTTCAATCTCTCTCGATCAACCTGACAAAGATGTATCAAGTCATTTGTCCTCTTGAATCACAGTTCTTCCTGATCCAATCACTTGAGAAAAAGTCCTTCTTTGCTTCTAAGTGTGACCTTGGTGACTCCACACTAGCAAAGGTCCTCCTCTACTATCTTTGTGAAAAGTGTCTTCTCCTTTACCCTAGCCTTGCTTTTATAATCATAAGTTATATCCTAACCTTAATCTCCAAAGTGATTGCATGTCGATATTACTTCTCACTTCAGTTGATATTTACATGCTAAGATTACATGCTAATTACTTTTAGCACTTTCCTTAAATAACTCAATTAACTAATTACATAATCAATTAATTAACAAAATCACTTTACTTTAATAATTCCTTTAATTAAATTAAATTCAAGAGTAGAAGGCTTTGGACAATAACCACATGTCTAGACACATAGACATGTGCGGGAATACCTGTCTGATGCTACCACTAGCATCAACACATCCTATCCCTAAGATTCATCATATATCTTGGAGAAATTTTCATCCTAGGGAATTTGGCCATAAGGGACCTTTACAACACCAAGGTATAGCTTCATCCTCCACCATGCCCCCATATTTTTCTTGCTAAAGTTGTCCTCCAACACCTACTTCCTCCTCTCCTTAGTCAAGGTAGTGAGTTTTCATTTATGTCTTGGTGGCCAAAACATTATTAGGTGTGTAGAATGTGTAATAAGGTGGTACCTTTGGCATATTAGGTTAAGGATAATGGAAGGATCTAGAAATGGCCTAGGTGGTGTTTTCATAAGATTCTAATACAACCTTCACCTTTAGCAAGGAGTGCATATTAACCAACTTCTCACATAGGGGCCTCTTATCATGATCATTTGACCTTGCATTTTTATTTTTTATTCTCTATAGATATAATGAAGTGAGGATCATACTTTTAGGGCTTATCCCAAGGGAAATTCAATTTTTTCAGGATTTGGGCAACCTTCCTACTACAACTATTACTTGAGGAAGCACAACTTCATAACAATGGAATGGTTGATGTGGCTCTTATTATTTGATTTTAAAAAATGAGTTTCATCAATTTTAGCTAATTATGTAACATACTCCAATAAAAGAATCCTTGGTCTAAGGAGCTTGGGAAGCCTATAGAGAAAAAATTCAATTCCATACATCATGATCACAATAAAGTATTCTCCCAAAAACTAGTGACCCTCCGTGTGATCAACACCCAATTATAGGCAAGGTTGGATATCCTTTTGGGTTGTTTCCTTTTTATGAATGTGAATGTAGTGGACATGAAGTTGTTAATGAAATTGAACATGGAGGAGCTTGGTTCACCCTTTTTAAACCCATGACAACTATTCAATGTACCTAGTGGGTTTGCCATCTTGGAATTGTTGTAGCCCTAGGTGAGATGGAGAGGAGATCTGATAGGTTTCATCTTCTATGAATCATCATCCCTTCCCAAGATAAGGGTGAAGATGGACTTGAACTCTTGGACCCAATTATGGAAATTCTTGGTTTTGAGAGAGGGAGACATGAATTGAGCAAAGCCCTAGTTATATAATAGTATTTGTAAAATGTCTTTCTTCTACTCATGTGACGAGCCAAGATACCTATTTTTTGTACTTATGGAGATAAAAATATAGTTCACATGGAGGTTTCTAACATGGTGGAGATGGATTTGGTAGTGATTTGGAAAATTTTAGTTTGTCCATATGCAAGCATGGTCGACTAGATGGAAGGATTGTAGGATTTGGCATAAAGATCCATGAATTTGAGGAATAGGTAAGTTTTTGGGGATGTGTTGTTCCAACTGAAAGACCCATTAATGAGTCCTTCCCTATACCTATACAATTCATGCAACCCCAATCAATTGGTGGCGGGTGGAAGAATTGAGTTTAGGGGTAGCTACCTTGGCAAATTCATCTATGAAGGATGGTGTCTTAAGGGAAGACAAGTAACTTGTGGTTGAGAGACAACAATTGTATTGGGAAAATTATTCTCCTAAGGAAGTCTTAGTATACTTAAGCATGGTGGAGTATGAAATATCACAGGGAAAATGAAATAAATATATCGAGTTGTGGATAAAAATTACTTGACAGATGCCAACACTTGACTTCAACCAAAGGTTTGTCGATACATAAGGTCACATGTTTTAGATTCATATGGTAATAGGAGGGGATGAATCATTCATTGGTATATTCACCAAATATATTTTTACTCAAGTTCTTCATGCAAATGATAGGGAAGAGGATCTCCTTCTGCATTTAATTTGTTGAAACATGACCTTGTGTGGGACTTAAGTCTATGTGATACTCCATAATTGACAATCTTGTACTTATACTCTTTATTCTTTCATGGTAGGAAACTTGGTAGGTTTTTATTGGTGGGAGAGATATGGTCCTTGGGGGGGCCAAAGGAAACCTTGCATAGGTGGAGATTCAAATTTCTATGGGGTATATTCTCCCTTTTATGGGATCACCATTTTTAACACTAGCTAGGGGGGTGCCCCATGAAAGCTTGCTAGGTGTCAATCTCATGATTCAAAGTAGTTATGAGCCATTCATGGTGCCCTAGTTTCCTCTGATCCCCAATCATATTTCCTTGTTGTAGAGCATTGTAGACCATAGATGCAGCTTAACGGGGGAAATCTCAACCATTCACAATGATCCATTTCATTGGGCTAGTCGCATGCTCTTTTCTCTTTGTGATCAAATGTGAGCTATGGATTTGGTTTGGCATGACCAAGATCCATTGTACCCAGCTCTTGATACTTTTTTGGTTCCTAATCCACCTTCCTCCCACGATGCAATGTGGACTATGGATCTAATCTACAAGATCCACCATTCACAACTCTTGATACTTTTTGGGTCCTTGATTTCCCTTCCTCCTGCAATGCATTGTGGGTTACTGATATTTTCTAGCAAGATTAATATCTTCCATTCATGATAGCCTCAAATTGTTTGGGCCTTGACAAGACCCATCCCCACACAACATTTTGATCCATTGATGTATACTGCGAGGCAAATCTTGGTCATTCATAGAACTTTAAATTTTACCAACTCTTGATGGGCCTATATCCCCACAAGAAGATTTGGATTGTTGATATCATTCAATAGGGATAATCTCGACTATTTATAGCACTTTAAATCCTACCAACACTTGTTGGGCCTGCCTCCTCACAAGAATAGTTGGACCACTAATCTCATTTGGTAGGGTGAAGATCCACTACTCATGGAACTTAAGTTCTCTTCAACCCCTAATGGAGCTACCTCCCCGCAATTTTTTATGATCGATTGATCAAATATAGCAAGGAAACGATCTATTGTTCATATCGCTTTATTTTTCTTTGACCCCCAATTGGCCTACCTCCCATGAGAGGATATCAACCATTGATCTAGTTCTACAAGAGCATCCTTGGCCATCCATGGTACTTAGGAGTCCACATTTCATCATTATGCTCTTAACCAACAATATCGTACTTGCATCTCTAGGGGTTTTATTGTGCATAAAGAGGAATCACAAGGGATCAAGGGATTTCTCATAGGTTTTCTCTTAGGGAGGCCAATAGGGAATCCAAGGCATGTTGGAAAGGTGAGGAGAACATAAGGGATTTCTCCTAGATGATGGGTTTGTAGGCTAAGATATAGGACTCTAGAGTGCAATTGGACACATTTGTGGTAGGGGTTCCTAGGAGGGACAACATTAGCTCCTTATGTGGGATGTCTCCTTGCTTAAGGGTATGGATTCAAAATAGGGATTATGGAGTCAAAACTTCTAGCTACAAACTTGTTCTTCAAAAATAATCTTGACTGAGCTTAAAATATTGAGAAAATAAAAAAGTCAAATCTTTGAAACAAATCGAAACCTAAAATACTATAGTACAAGGTAGGTTTTTCTTCACATTGTCTTTTTCCTCAAGTAATGTAAAACTTGAGGTTCCTACCATTGACAAGGAAATTCAGTGGTGTCCCCTCTAGATTTTCCAAATAGAAAGAGTTAGGAATTTTTCCATAGACTTCTTCAATCACAAAGGGCCCTAGACACATGACGTCGAACTTTCCACACTTGTTAGGATCTTCATGCCTCTTACCCCACAACAATACCAAGTCTCGTTCTTCAAAATTTATAGGTCTATCCCTTTTATAAAATACCTCCTTCATCTTTTGTTGATAACCCTTTAACCTATGATATACCTCATCTCTCTACTCTTGCACCTCTACTAGCTAATTTATCCTTCTTTTGATTCTGTCTAGCTCTACCACTAAATCCTACATTAGTTTCATAATGGGGAACTCTAGTTAGATAGGTATTTCCAAATCTATGCCATAAAATAATTAGAAAGGGGATTTTCTTGTAGCCCTTTTTGTGTTTTTTCTATCTACCCATAGTGCATATCTAAGTTGCGAGTCCCATGGCTTTTATTGTTTACCAATGACTTGTTTATGATCTTCATAAGGTTTTTGTTGGAAGATTCAACTTGTCCATTACCTTGTGGATAATACTTGGAGGAATGCCCCATGATGATATTGTACTTTTAGCAGAAGGCTACCAACTTCAATAAACTAAAGGCTTTGGTGTGATTAGTCACGAGTTGTTGTGGGCAGCCAAATTGGGTCAAGATGTTTTCTTCCAAGAACTTGATAACAACTTAGTTGGCGGACTGCTTGGTGGATGATGGATTCTACCCATTTGGTAAAGTAATATGTGGTAGTTAAGGTGCATCTATGCTAGCCATTGGAAGGGGGATGTATTTAACCTATGAAGCCAAGAACCCATTGTTAGAAAGGAGCTTCTACTTTTACAGGTTTTTGGGGATGTAGGGATCCTTTGCCATAGAGCATATGCTTATATTATGTCATTGGAAACAATACTTAGTCCCCAAGCAAAGTAGACTTCAATTGTCCTTCCAAGTCTATAATGACCATCCACCACCTGTAGCACTAGCCACCCAAAAAAATTATTTTAATATTATTATAATAATAATTAAAGTTAATAATTAAACTTCAATAAATATATGCTCTAGTCTAGCTCACCAAATACTTTCAATTTCACAATATAATTATGAAGTAGCTGAAAGTCATTTTGGGGCAAACAATAAATACTTTTTAATACAACATTAATTGTAATAAAAATTATGTTAACTTGATAAATATTTTTAATATAATTTAGAGATAATGTTTTAAGCAATTATTGAAATAAAAAAGTTAATGGTAATAAAAATTATGTTAACTTGATAAATATTTTTAATATAATTTAGTAATAATATTTTAAGCAATTATTGAAATAAAAACCATTAATTAGTTAAAATAAAAATTAAAAACCTTACAAAAATATATTAAAAACATTTAAAAATATAACTTTTATTTGATTGAGCATTTTGCACAATCATCTACTTTGAGAGGTTAATACTAAGTGGGGTGTTACAAATCCAAAAGTTTGCCATAAAAAAACAAAAGGTCTAGTGGAGTCCTTTCAATATGTTGAGAAATTAATAAAACCATACTCTTTTTCAATATAAAAATAATAACTTTATTAATAAAATAAAAAGGAGATAAATACATTATATTTTTATTTAATTTTTTATATTTAAATTTAAATTTATTAATTATCCTTCCTAAAAAGAAAAGTTAAAAAAATAATAAATTAATATTTTTTTATTTTTTTTTTTAAATTTAAAAAAATACACATTAATAATTTCCTATTTGTATCAAAATTTTCTGCATAGATATGTATCTTCTGATTGTACATTTAAACATATATATATACCAAGTATATCCACTTTATGCGTCCACTTGATGATTCCAAGTATATCCCAAACAAAAACGTATAATGATGCTTGCTTTTCTTAATCTTGTAGCAATCCTCAATGTTGGTATCCTTATCATTCACATGAGATAAGACCAGCCGACAATACATATTTTCAACCCTCATATGATATAGAAAGATGCATGGATATACAACACATTTAAACTAATAGGGTGTTTGCTTTTTTCAACAACTTTTTGTATTCAAGTATGTGCGGATCGGGATCAAACAATAAAGCGGAGTTAATGGGCCTTTGGGTCTCTCTATCCCTTTCAAATTTCTGGTCTTTAGACCACCTCTGTATTTTGGGAGACTCGAAACTAATTATCGATTGGATAAATCATTCAAGCAAGCTCTTTAGACCACCTCTGTATTTTGGGAGACTCAAAACTAATTATCGATTGGATAAATCATTCAAGCAAGCTTCATTCAGTTCACCTAGAGGGTTGGAAACGAGAAACGAGGATGCTTGCAAACAAGTTCACTGACATCCAATTCCGGCACATAAACAGGGCACACAATCAGGTTGCGGATTCGCTATCAAAGAGGGCTCTCAATGGTGTTGGCTTTTGGAAGGTTTCGGCCTTTTCCATGTCCAAATCCCAACCTCAACCCACGTATATAGTTTGATCCCATTGTCGGCACTCGCCGTTTAGCTCGCTAGCTCTGTTTTAATTCTCTTGCTCACAGTTAACTCCCAGTTCCATCCCTCCATATTTCGATGAATGGAGCCCAGTTAGAAGGCGACCTCAATATTCAGCGATTCTCGATTCAATTCGAGTACTGATTATTCAGCAATGGACAGCACGTCCTCATTCCCACTGATCATCAGCAATTTCATTGCAGTTTTTGGCATCAGTATATGTAAATGATTTATACCTAATATAAATTCGAGTCAATTTTTTTTATGGAAAAAAAAAGTATGTGTGCACTGAAGTTAAAGTAGAGATTGTCTTGCAAAGTATGTGGGCAATCTTACACCATGAACATGGATGTAAGGAAGTGTTATGATAACGATGCAAGGGAAGCTTGAAATTGTTTTAAGGTTTTTTAATATTGTTGGAGATAATTGATTTCCTGAGATTGAAAAAAAAAATATGTGTATAATAAAAACAAAAATATTTTATATTTAATTGATTTAGTTGTAAAACTTAAGTTTATCAAAAAGTTTATGTGGAAAAGTCATCATAATATCCATGAAAGGTTAGTTTAATATAAAATGATTAATTATGTGTTTCATAATATGTATGAAATGTTATTTTAATATAAAATGATTAATTCTGTGTTTTTAAGGAAAAAAAAATGTATTTTTTCTTGAAATCCTGCGACATAAAATTATATGAAATTACTATTTCTTTGTTGTTTAAAATCTATTTATGAGTGTATAAATAGAATTAACATGCTAAAAAATTTATGGGGCACTTCGATTATACAGAAATAATCACTCAAATCTTCTAAGGCACTCAGATTATATAGAAATGATTACAAATCTGAAGATGTAACAATTTCTCACCTTATGGAATACTTAAATTGAATTATACAAAAATAATCACTCAAATCTTCTAAAACATTTGAATTATACAGAAATAATGACTCAAATCTACGGATATAACAGTTTCTCACCAAATTTCAAACAAAAGTTCCCTAAAAATATCTCCTTAAAAAAAACATTTCATAGAACATTTAGACTATAACTATTCACAGTCATTTTATACTACTATTATACAACAACTATAAAACTATATAAAAATAAGAATTTTTTAAAATAATTATTATTTAAAAAAATAACATTGTGTACTACTATAAACATTCATTTTATACAACGACTGTATAACTATATAGGAATTCATTTACTACAACTCTTCAAATTAATTTTAGAGAAAAATTTTAAAATAATTATTATTTAAAAAAATAATAGATTTTATACAACTATTCAAATTCATTTTATAAGAATTTATTTACTACAACTATTCAAATTCAAATCAGAAATAATCACTCAAATCTTCTGAGGCACTCAGATTATATAAAAATAATTACTCAAATCTGCAGATGTAACAATTTCTCACCCTATAGAATACTTGAATTATACAGAAACAATCACTCAAATCTTATGAAACACTCTGATTATACAGAAATAATGACTACAACATTTATACTACAACTATTCACATTCATTTTATACCAAGACTATATAATTGACTATATAACTATACAAGAATTCATTTAATACAGCTATTCAAATTCAGGAATTTTTTTAAATAATTATTATTTAAAAAATAACAAATTTTATATAACTATTAAATTCATTTTATAAGAATTTATTTACTACAACTATTTAAATTTAAATTCATTTTATAGGAAGGAATTTTTAAAAATAATTATTATTTAAAAAAATTACAGATAAATAATTTTTGTTGACATTTTTTTCATCGTGATAAGATAAAAGCAATAGATCGTTGAGTCAGCACCATCCACTGGACAGGCGTTGTCATCCAATAGTGATTATAAAATCTTGTGAAGCGTTGCCCATTCGTTCGGATTCTCGATCGGACAGATATTTTTAAAAGTAGCGAATATTCGTAAGTTGATATGTTTGTCTTTTTCGTTTCGTTCACTGGTTCACTCCAAGCAAATTGGATCTTTGACGAATTTAATAATTTTAAAAATTAGTTTAAGTAATTTTATTTTTAGGTCGAAATTAAAAGTAGTTTAAGTTTAGTTTTAAAAATTAGTAATTTGATTTGCCATGTTAAAAACTATGTTAACAAAAAGTGACGAGAGAAATATATTTAAATCTCTTTGAAATCGCTCTGTACCAATTCATGCAACCCCAATCAATTGGTCGGGGGTGGAAGAATTGAGTTTAGGGGTAGCTACCTTGGCAAATTCATGGTGTCTTAAGGGAAGACAAGTAAATTGTGGTTGAGAGACAACGAGTGTATTGGGAAAAGGATTTTCCTAAGGAAGTCTTAGTATCTTTAAGCATGGTGGAGCATGAAATATCATAGGGAAAATGAAATAAAGATATTGAGTAGTGGATAAAAATTACTTGACAGATGCCAACACTTGACCTCAACCAAAGGTTGGTCGATACACAAGGTCACATGTTCTAGATTCATATGGTAGTAGGAGTGGATGAATCATTCATTGGTATATTCACCAGATATATTTTTACTCAAGTTCTTCATGCAAATGATAGGGAAGAGGAGCTCCTTCTGCATTTAATTTGTTGAAACACGACTTTGTGTGGGACTTAAGTCTATGTAATACTTCATAACTGATAATCTTGTACTTATATTCTTTAGTCTTTCATGGTAGGAAACATGGTAGGTTTTATTGGTGGGAGAGATATGGTCCTTAGGGGCCAAAGGAAACCTTGCATAGGTGGAGATTCAAATTTCTATGGGGTATATTCTCCCTTTTGCATAGGTGGAGATTCAAATTTCTATGGGGTATATTCTCGCTTTTGCATAGGTGGAGATTCAAATTTCTATGGGGTATATTCTCCCTTTTATGGGATCACCATTTTTAACACTAGCTGGGGGGTTCCCATGAAGGCTTCCTAGGTGTTAATCTCATGATTCAAAGTAGTTATGAGCCATTCATGGTGCCCTAGTTTCCTCTAATCCCCAATCATCTTTCCTTGTTGTAGAGCATTGTAGACCATAGATCCAGCTTAATGGGGAAAATCTCAACCATTCACAATGATCCATTTCATTGGGCTAGTCGCATGCTCTTTTCTCTTTGTGATCAATTGTGAGCTATGGATCTGGTTTGGCACGACCATGATCGATCGTACCCAACTCTTGATACTTTTTTGGTTCCTGATCCACCTTCCTCCCATGATGCAACGTGGACTATGGATCTAATCTACAAGATCCACCATTCACAACTCTTGATACTTTTTGGGTCCTTGATCACCCTTCCTCTTGCAATGCATTGTGGGTTATAGATATTTTCTAGCAAGATTAATATCTGCCATTCATGATACCCTCAAATTTTTTGGGCCTCGACAAGACCCATCCCCACACGACATTGTGATCCATTGATGTATATTGCGAGGCAAATCTTGGTCATTCATAGAACTTTAAATTTTACCAACTCTTGATGGGCCTATATCCCCACAAGAAGATTTGGATTGTTGATCTCATTCAATAGGGATAATCTCGACTATTTATGGCACTTTAAATCCTACCAACACTTGTTGGGCCTGCCTCCTCACAAGAATAGTTGGACCACTAATATCATTTGGTAGGGTGAAGATCCACTACTCATGGAACTTAAGTTCTCTTCAACCCCGAATGAAGCTACCTCCCCACAAATTTTTATGAGTGATTGATCAAATATAGCAAGGAAACAAATTATTGTTCATACCCCTTTAATTTTCTTTGACCCCCAATTGGCCTACTTCCCATGAGAAGATATCAACCACTGATCTAGTTCTACAAGAGAATCCTTGGCCATCCATGGTACTTAGGAGTCCATATTTCATCATTATGCTCTTAACCAACAATATCATACTTGCATCTCTAGGGGTTTTAATGTGCATAAAGAGGAATCACAAGGGATCTAGGGATTTCTCATAGGTTTTCTCTTAGGGAGGCCAAGGGGGAGGCAAAGGAGGAATCCAAGGCATGTTGGAAAGGTGAGGAGAACATAGGGGCTTTCTCCTAGATGATGGGTTTGTAGGCTAAGATATAGGACTCTAGAGTGCAATTGGACAAATTTTTGGTAGGGGTTTCTAGGAGGGACAACATTAGCTCCTTATGTGGGATGTCTCCTTGCTTAAGGGTATAGATTCAAAATAGGGATTATGGAGTCAAAAATTCTAGCTACAAACTTGTTCTTCAAAAATAATCTTGACTGAGCTTAAAATATTGAGAAAATAAAAAAGTCAAATCTTTGAAACAAATTGAAACCTAAAATACTATAGTACAAGGTAGGTTTTTCTTCACATTGTCTTTTTCCTCAAGTAATGTAAAACTTGA
>SNQJ01S0010051.1:126536-150353 GCA_010110895.2 Picea sitchensis | reverse complement strand
CACTTATTTCGAGATAAAAATTAACTCAATAACATTACAAACTACAAACTGGGTAAGTTAAATTTCTATTTTATATTATTTATATTTAATACTTTGTCAGACTGGCAGTACCCTCACTGCGCAGATTGGTCTTGGCATAAATAAGTGGGTTGTGGAATTGAAATCGCAGTACAGCGCGCAGCGTGGGGAGGCAGTACATGCAGCCACGCTGCCCTTGTTAAAATAGAAACCAATGAAAAACTTTACAAAAAATATTAGAAACATTTAAAAATATAACTTTTTATTTGATTGAGCATTTTAAAGTAGATAAAAATATAACTTTTTATCTACTTTAAAATGTTAATACTAAGTGGGGTGTTACACATCCAAAAGGTTTTTGCCATATCAAACAAAAAAAGTCCAGTGAAGTCCTTTCAATAGGTAAAACTACAAAGTTGAGACATTAATAAAACCATACTTTTCTCTAATATAAAAATAATAACTTTATCAATTAAAAAAAGAAAAGATAAATACATTATATTTCTATTTAATTTTTTATATTTATATTTAAATTTATTAATCATCTTATCTCCCTAAAAAAAAATTAAAAAAAAATAATAAATTAATATTTTCCTATTGTATCAAAAATTTTAAAAAATGACACATTAATAATTTCCTATTTGTATCAAAATTTTATGTGGCTTCTGATTGTACACCGTGAGTGGAATATAAACATATATACCAAG
Source organism: Picea sitchensis (assembly GCA_010110895.2). Lineage (NCBI taxonomy): Eukaryota > Viridiplantae > Streptophyta > Pinopsida > Pinales > Pinaceae > Picea > Picea sitchensis. The sequence goes on along the minus strand of SNQJ01S0010051.1, from coordinate 149,628 downwards.
TATATCCACTTTATGCGTCCACTTGATTATTCCAAGTATATCCCAAACAAGATGCTTATCCTCAATGTCGGTATCCTTATCATTCACATGAGATAAGACCAGCCGACAATACATATTTTCAACCCTCATGTGATATAGAAAGATGCATGCATATACAACATATTTAAACTAATAGCGTGTTTGCTTTTTTCAACAACTTTTTGTATTCAATTATGTGTGTACGGAAAACAAAAATATTTTATATTTAATTGGTTTCGTTGTCTAAAGTAATATCAAAAAGTTCATCTGGAAAGTCATCATAATATCTATGAAACGTTAGTTTAATATAAAATGATTAATTATGTGTTTCATGAAATGAAATGTTATTTTAATGTAAAATGAGAAATGTTATTTTAATATAAAATGATTAATTCAGTGTTTTTTAAGAAAAAAAATTCATTTTTTCTTAAAATTTGGTAATATAAAATGGTATGAAATTATTATTTTTTGTTGTTTAAAATTTATTTATGAATGTATAAATTGAATTAACATGCTAAAAAATTTATGGGACACTTCAATTATACAGAAATAATTATTCAAATCTTTTTGAAACACTCAGATTATATAAAAATAATTATTCAAATTTGTCGATATATCAATTTCTTACTCTATAGAGCACTTGAATTATACAGAAATAATCACTCAAATCCTCTAAAACACTATAATTATACAGAAATAATAACTCAGATCTACTGATGCAACAATTTCTGCGAATAAATCAGCACCATCCACTTGACAGGCGTTGTCATCCAATAGTGATTATAAAATGTTGTCATCCAGTAGTGATTATAAAATCTTGTCATCCAATAGTAATTATAAAATCTTGTCAGGCGTTGTCATCCAATAGTGATTATAAAAGTGGGATTCTCGATGGGACAGATATTTTTAAAAGTGGCGAATATTCGTAAGTTGATATGTTTGTCTTTTTCGTTTCGTTCACTGGTCTTCAGATATGTACGAAACATGGCTACAGATTCACTCCAAGCAAATTGGATCTTTGACGAATTTAATAATTTTAAAAAGTAATTTAATTAATTTGACTTTTTAGCTCGAAATTAAAAGTAGTTTAAGTTTAGTTTTAAAAATTAGTAATTTGATTTGCCTTGTTGAAAACTATTTTAACAAAAAGTGACGAGAGAAATATATTTAAATCTCTTTGAAATTGCTCTGTACCTTCTCTGACCGAGGAGATTTGTACACACATTAAATGAATTAGACTGAAGAAACAAATTATACCTTGCCATTATCAGATTATTTTTCAACAGTTGCATACAATTTGTATTTTCAGAATGGCTTTGCATATAATCTATATTTTCAGAATTTTTCAGAATGGTTTTGGTTAAATGTTTTTTGATTTTTTTGGTTGGAATCAGGTGATGTAAATTTGATAAAATCGCTATTTTCTATTGGTTTTTGAGTTTTTTCGCTGGAATCCTGTGATATAAATTTGGATAAAATGGCTATTTTCTTTTGTTTTTTGAGTTTTTTGGGATGGAATAGGATCATGTAAATTTGGGCAAAATTGCTATTTTCTGTTGTTTAAATTGCATTTCTAAATGTATAAATGGATTGAGAAAAAACCCTGAAACACTAAGATTATACAAACTTAACCACTCAAATGTGCACAAATGTACAAATCCAACCATTCATCACAGAAAAAATAACCAAATAACAACAAAAAATTAAAACAGATAACAACCAAAAATTAAAATGTTTAAACTACTGCTAGATACCAACCAAAAATTAAAACAGATAACAACCAAAAATTAAAACATTTAGACTAATGGACTACTGCTAGAATGTTTAGACTACTGCTTTCAAAATTGCATATCAAGGGATTGATATATCAGCAGAGCATATCAGGGGAAGAAATATATATATATAAATAAAAGAACATAGAAGTGTCACAATGAATCTAAAACGTTTAGACTACTGCTTTCAGAACTGCATATCAGGGGATTGATATATCAGCATATCAGGTGATTGATATATCAGCATAGCATATCAGGGGAAGAAATATATATATAAATAAAAGAACATAGAAGTGTCACAATGAATCTATAACTGTGGAAAACAGTACACCTGCTACCGACTAACGATAACATGAAACAGAAAACTAGAGTTGGAATTACATCAATCCTAGCTGTTAAAAAGGCAGGACTTGAGTCATCCTGGTGAGGGCATCCTCAAATTGGCTCCATCTCTGCTCGAGAGTCCCACTGTAACCGATCGACATCCTAATCAGACCTGGAGAGATCCCAGCCAAATCCTTTTCCTCCTCATTCATCTCACTGCTAGTGCTGCTACCAGAGCATGACATCAACGTCTCATAGTACCCCAAGCTCACTGCCATCAGACCAAACTGGGTATGATTCTGCAGGTGGTTCATGAGCTTGTTGGCCCTCTCCTCAGTCTCCATGTCCACACACAGAATCCCTCCATAACCATACCCACTGTTAACGATGGACTTCAAAAGGGCATACTGAGGGTGATCTTCTAGRCCAGGATAGATAACTTTCATGCCCAATTTCTTCATCCTGCTTSCATAGGTATACGCTCTGTGACAGTGCTCCTTCATCCTTAATCCCAAGTGGGGGAGCCTCTCAGAGATCTCAAATGCCACTTTCGCRTTCATCGTCGGCCCCAAGAGCATCAAGGTTCCCTGATGGAGATCCATCATGGAATTGATCAGATCTGCRGGTCCACATATTGCTCCTGCTATAACATCAGCACCCCCACTGATATATTTTGAAATGCTGTGAATAACAACATCAGCACCAAGTCTTGCAGGAGATATGATCATGGGGGAAAAGGTATTATCCACCACCACCTTAACATTTTTCTCGTGGGCAATGGCAGACAAAGATGGTATGTCTGCAACTGCCAGAGTTGGATTTGACACAGACTCAAAATACAAAACCTTGGTAGATGGTGTTATGGYATTTTTCACTTCATCAAGCCTGTGTATATCAACAAAAGATGTTGAAACCCCACAGGCCCTTGGAAGAAAATGTGCTAACAGTGCATGGGTGCCTCCATACAGACACCTAGAGGCCACAACATGGTCTCCATGGCTACACAACTGTAATAAAACAGAAGATATTGCAGACATACCACTAGAAGTACAGTAGGCAGCTTCAGTCCCCTCCAAAGCAGCCATCTGCCTCCCCAGATTCAGAACAGTTGGATTGAAATGCCTGCTGTATATGAAGAAATCACGTTCTGGGCCAAGCTCTCCACTGAACATCTTTCTCATGGTGTCAGGCTCCATCACTGTAAAGGTAGCCGAGGCTTCTATAGACATGTTCACACCTCCATGCTCGCCAAACTCATGGCGGGCATTAGCCAGCCCTTGGGCTGGATCAACCCATTTCTTCATAACTTTCTGTTTCTTGGAGAATTCGACGGCTTCATCCTCACTGGGCCGTCTGCATGGCACTATTGATCCCTCCATTGCTCTTAATCAACACTATGAATTCGGTTCTGCAGAGACCCAAAACAATAAAAGTTCAATCCCCAAATGAAGAAAAACTGCAAAAGATTTAAAAAAACCACCTGCACCCTACCAAGTTCTCAATTCCTGGGTCTTGTGAGAAAAATCTATACGAATATAACCCCTCAGCGTGAGAAAACAGTGTTGCAGTTGCAGAAATTTGAGCTGAGAACTGGCCTTCAGATACCCCTAAATACAAAGAAGCTCTAACAGCTGAACTTTGAACTGAGAATGGATTGCTGGTCCTCCAGAGACCTTAAAACTCTATGGATTCAGAAGCCCAAATAGAGAAAAAAAAATAGGCATGGACGACTTGGGGATGGCATATCCAGCAAAAACGCTTCGATTAATATAGCATTGCGACGGCTCAAAGATTAGCATTATAATTATCATGCACGGGGACTAAACATTAAAATTTACCTGATTAAACCTTGTTCCGACCTTTATGAAGTAGCGTGATTTTTCCAAATTCCAATACGGAGACGTACCCCAAAAAAACTTTGATGCAGGTTGGTCAGACTTTTGTACATATCTGCACGTGTAAATCTCAAGGATATTGGGAGAACGGTTGTAGGAATATCTATCCACATACACTGAAACCCACGAAGCAAATTCCTAGAAATATTTTAAAATAAACAAAAGTAAGTTCAATGTACTTGGCCTGTTTTTCGAATATACCTTTATTATGTTTTTCCGTTCTTATAGGCGTGAAGTGTGTGAGTCTTTCCCTTTAGGTAGTCACAATTGGGTGATAGAGGAAGTCAGGTCAAAGTTTCTATGGATCAAACTCAAAAACTAATAGTTATCTTCGTTCAATTTTTTTTTTTGATGATTTGGTTTATAGTTATCTTCGTTCAATTTTTTTTTTGATGATTTGGTTTTGGCTAGCTGTTTTAAGAAATGTTTTTTTTCGTCAGAATTTGGTCATATAAATTTACACCAATCACTATTTTTTGTTGTTCAAAATCCATTTATGAATGTAGAAATAAATTCAGCATCTACAGAAATAATCACTTAACTCTATTAGTCCAACAATTTCTGGCTGGATTTGGGCAAATATCCCTGTAAAAAATCTCCAATTCTTAAAATCTTTAACCTAGGGCTTTGGTTTTATTTAGAATGAAAATTGAATCATGATAATATTTTATTCATCTTTTAAATTTTTATTAAATGTTTTTTTATCATTAATTTTTTTTTAAATAATATGTTTTTTAACATTATTGTTTTAAATATTTTTTTTTAATTATAAAATATTTAATACTAAATTAATTGGATCTAGCTTGTATGATTATGGTCCTTGTGATATAGTATTATTTTATTTTCTCACTTTCTATTTCCATTAATAATGAACTCATTATGATTGATCTAATATTTGAAAGTACTCTATAATCTTCACTTGAAATCAATACCATCTTTAAATAAGGACAAGTATCAATAGTTTTTTCCAAGAATTGCTATCTCAAAAAAAAATATTTAATACTCAATTTTTATTAGAATACAATTTTATAAGCTTTTTTTATTAATAATTAATATGAAAACAAATATTGAACAATTCTAAATATTATATAAGAATGGTAGTTGTTTTTATTGGAATAAGTTAAACTTGTAGTAAACATATTTGCAAAAAAGGAGTTTGAATTTGACAAATGAGGTCGGATTTGATAAAATTTGCAAAAAATGAGGTCGGATTTGATCAAATTTGCAAAAAATGAGGTTGAATTTGACCAGATAAACAAAAAATGAAGTTGAATTTGACCAGATTTTCAGGAGTAAAAATGAGGTTGAATTTGACCAGATTTTCAGGAGTAAAAATGAGGTTGAATTTGACCAAATTTTTAGGAGTAGCTTAAGTTTTCAAGAATCGAAGTCGTCCTCTTGGTTTTGCCTCATTTTAAATTGCTGAGATGCTTAAAAAAATTAACTTAACATTTAACAATTAATGAGTTTAGAGAATTAAACAAATACAATGAACTTAATCGTGTAGGGGGCAACTAATGTGTTAAGACATAGGCTACTATGAAACCCATAAGATTTCATTAGAGGTTGGTTGGTAGCAAACGTTCATAATCAATTTTTCTAACGAATCTCTTTAAAATTGACTTGAGATTGGTTGGTTGATAGCAAAGGTTCATAACCAATTTTTCTAACAAAACTCTTTAAAATTGACTTGTTGGTTTCTAGTTAGATCTAATTGCTCTATGGGCCTTCCAACAAATCACTTTAAAAATGATTAGTTGATTCACACTTAAGTCCATGTGCACTATGGAGCCAAGTACAAAATTCAAGATGTAAGCACGTTATGGAGCCCATGACATTTGATGATAGGGTGATTAATTGGTAGTGAAGTTTCATAACCAATTCTTTCAATAAATCACTTAAAAACTAACTTGTTAAGAATATAACCAATCCTTTCAATAAATCATTAAAATGCCACCAAGGTTCATAACCAATCCTTTTAGTAGATCACTTTTAAAATGACTTATTGGTTTAATGAAGTACATCCCTGTGAATTGGTATCAAAGACTTATAACCAGTCCTTCAAGTGAAATATTTTAAAAATAATTTTTATAATAATAAAACAAGTTTCAAAAATTAGAAAAGTACATTAAACTTAAAAAAATCTAAACCTTATAACGTTTAGACTTGTTTTATTAAACTCATTCTCAAAGCTTAATCAAAGTAAGACTATTCACTATTAGGTATGCGAACCTTATAGAATTCTCACTCTACATAGAACACAATTACAATTTAATTTGATCATTCATTCTCATAACTTAATCAAAGTAAGACCGTCTGTGAACCTCAGAGAATTCTCGCCATCAGTGTGATGATCAAGGAGGAATTCATAATTGTATATTAGAAACTTGTATGAGCCCTTGCCATCTTCTCCACCTTTGTCAGAAGCGATAGAGAACTTATCGATAGAAAGTTGTAGCTTGGTTAGCTATACAAATGAGGAGAGCACTATGGGCAAGGAAACAGAGTTGTTCCAATAGTTCATGTAGAGGAAAAGGAAAACAATGTTCTTCTAATTGGTGCTTCCCTTAGTGTTAATGCATTGGTTCCATTTCTTGGGCCTTCTCCTTTACATCATTTTTCAAATTAACTGTGGCAATGTTATCGGGGAAATACACTCTTTCTTATTCATGGATTTTAACATTCATAATGAGGAAATTTCTGTGTTGTTGTTCAAGAGTTTCAGCATGAAAACGATGGTTATTTATATTACAGATGTTTTTAATTTTTCAACAACATATATAGTAAGTGAACTGACAACTAGGTATAGGAGTTCTCTTGCATCATATCTGGGTAATGTGATTTCTTGTTACGATAGGAGAGGATGTTTTATAGTTTTACTATTTTTTGGGTAAAATTATTGTATATTATTGTTTTTAAGTTGTTCAACCCATTTTAATTAGCTGAAAGTTTTTGGTTGATATGTTATGTTTAATGATAGATTCTAATAAAAAAGATTATTATATTCAATTATAAAATTTGGCTGATGGTTCTTATCTAATTAAGAATTTGAGAAGCAATTATGGTTCTTATCTAATTAAGAATTTGAGAAGCAATTAATAAAATAAACTTTTTACTGTTTGCAAACCAATGAATAATGAAAAATCATTACAATCCTATTTTTCAGCATGCCACCTAAAATGTTACAATTAATAAAATATTTTTTTTACTGTTTGCAAACTAATGGATAGTGAAAGAACACTACCACCTTAGATGTTACAAAAAGACTTCTTTGACTATACCTAGGTTGTTTATGTCACCTCTTAGACACTCTGTAGTAGACAATTGTGAAAGAGGAGTTGTCCAATGGCTATCAAGCCAGTTTACCCTGTACAAGGGCTATTATATGCCTTTGAACAAATACTTGGATGCCTAGTACTTTGGAGAGGTTAGTGTTGGACCCACTTCAGACTTTTAAAGTTATTTAAACAATATTTGGCTTTGAATTTATTGGGGTTTCCTCTTTTTCCTTGCTGTTTTTTCATTTCATTTTCTTTGTAGTGTTTTTTTTTTAAATATTATGTATGGATTAGCTTGTTCAGACATAAAAACTAAATGAATGTAGTGGTTATTACATTTTAATTTATTTGATTTATAACAACTAAATGAATGTAGAAACTTGGTAGGCAGAGAGTTTATTATGATAATTATCTTATATTTTTTTAATGAATCGAAATATTTTTCATTATAATATTTAGTGGATATATATAATAAAATATATTTTTTTCAAAATAAGGAAAATTTTTATATTAGACAATATAATATTTCAGATTATATATATATTTGTTATTAGAGACAGTCTATACTTTTACAATAAGAAGATTGTTCACTACTTAAGTTACAAAATTATATATTCAACAGTAGAATATATAGCTGCCAATCTTTTCCTCAAAAATAAAGTTTCTAGATCACAATTGCAATCTGATCTGTAACCACTTTCCATAACATCACTTTCCATAACATATTAAAAGTTATCAAAATTCAATTCTTTCATAATTGTTTGTGTGTCCATCATGTTCTTCAGAAAAAAAAATATTTCATCATCTTTTAAGAGAAGAGCTTCTTTAGACAGCATATCTGCTTCCTTATTATATAACCTGTATATATGTTGAGCCTTTATCTAAATAAATCAAGGTCGAAGATAGATCACCTATAGATAATTATCATTAGTAAACCAATCTATAATAATCTTTGAGTCTCCAACTAATTGTATCCTATTTATATTTTTGTAGCATGCAAAAAAAAATATTGCACCATAGAGCAAGTAGTTCCCCTTTTGTGTTAGTACCATTACCACAGAACATCTTCAATCTGAAAGTTCCTAAGAATGGACATTTAATTACAGCTCCAGCCCCTCATTTTGCTCCTCTTTCTTGTGAGGCTCCATCAAAAAAGCCAACTGTCAAATCCCAGTCTAGAAAAGGTGTCCTATCAATTCTGCTCCCCTTATCTACCTTATGAATATTTGTTTCTCCCATATCCTGAAGTATACTGTTGCACACTCTGAACCTATTAGGCAACTGATCTTCAAAAATTACCTGATTCCTTTGTTTCCATATCTCCCAACAGATAACACTTGGTAACTCTTTGGAATTCTTCTTCTTATTTATCCAGTTATGATAACATCCTGCTACATGTCTTCCTTCCCAAATATCTATACACTTGAATTGCTTTAGTATATTGAACCAAATATCTTTGGTAAAATCACATCCACAAAAACGTGTTTTGCATTTTCCTCTTCATCCCCACAGAGAACACATTTACTAGTTCCTCCAAAGCCTCTTTTTACTAGATTATCCCAGGTAAGAATTTTATGTTCAAGCATTAACCAAGCAAATAGTTTGATTTTTAATGGAAGCTTCCATTGCCAAAGATTACTAGAATTTTTAATCTACCACCCCCACCATCAATATTTGCACTTCATATGCTTGTTTTGCATTTACTTGTCCCCTCTTAGTATCCCAAGTGCACAACAAGGTATCTTTTTAAGTATTTAAATCAATACCCGAGCCTATTAATCCCTTCACAAAGTTATTCCATTCCACTAGCTGTTCACCTTCCAATCCTAAAGACTTGGCCTTTTTCCAAACTGTTTGTCTCAAACCCTCCAGATGCATTTCTCTCGCTGGTGCTAGGTTCTCTATACCCTGAGCCTTCAAAGACTGTAATCGATTATTTTTCAATATGTAATATCTATGTGCCCCAACCATTGGATCTGATCCAATTCTAATATATTTCCCATTGTCAGGTTTCCAAGCTAGCCAATCTGACACTATGTTATAGGATGAAGTGAGAGCTCTCCAAATATTTGAGATTCCAGGCCAATTTTTCTTTCCTTCCCTAAACCATTCTGTCATCGATTTCTTTCTGAGATATTTCTTAAGTATTACCTGATGCCAAAGTCCAGGAACCATTAACCCCCTCCACATAATTTTTTGTTGCTAAATCTTTCCCCAAAATAAATATATTTTTGATACCCCATCCACCCACCTTCTTTGGTTTGGCTATCTTTTTCCAACTAATCAGATGCACCCCTTCTTTTAACTTTTTCCCCATCCATAGAAAGTTGAGCATCCTTCTTCTAATATTATTTAGAGAGCATTTTGGAATATTAACTAAAGATAACCAGTACACTGGAATACTTTCCAATACATATTTTACTAGTATAACCCTTCCTCCTAAGCTTAGCCACTTGTGGCTCCAATTTGAAATTCTAGCATCAAATTTCTTCTCCAACCACCTCCAATAACAATTTGGCTTGAGAAAACACCCCAGATATTTAAAACCTGTATCAACTAGTTTTGTTTCAAATGGCATAAATTCCTTCAATTCAACAAGTTCCCCTGTAGTCCACCCATCTTCTAAAAATGATGATTTCCGTGGGCTGAAATCCATGCTTGTAGGTTTACAAAATAGTTCCAAAATATTCTTATAGAATTTCCACTCCTCTATACTGCCAAATCCAAAGGGAATTATATCATCAACAAACATTAAATGTGTAATGTTTATTCCTCTTGCCACTGGAGTACCTTCAATATTCTTTTCCAATACCTGTTCCTTTATAGCTCTACTCAAACCTTCTATAATTAAAAGAAACAATAAAGGTGATAAGGGTCACCCCTGTCTCATACCCCTTGAGATTTTGAAGAAATTTGTAGGCTTACCATTTACCAGCACTGCAAAGTTTGTTGATGTCACACAACCCATAATCCAATCAATTGCTTCCAAATTCAAACCCACCTGTAACAGGACCAACTTAAGGAAGCCCCAGTCAACTCTGTCATATGATTTTATGAGATCTAATTTTAGGACCAAGGCTTTGATATTTTTCACCTTAATGTTGTGTAGTACTTTCTGTACAACACCAATAGCATCAGTGATTTGCCTTCCCTCAAGGAACCCAAATTGTTCCTTTGAAATACCAAAGGATAGGGAGGTTTTAATTCTGGAAGCTATAATTTTAGTGATAATATTGTACACTAAGTTGCACAGGGCAATTGATCTAAATCCTCCAAAAAAATCTAGATTATCACACTTAGGTATAAGGGCCAGAAAAGTGGCATTTAGTGCCCGAAAAACCCAACCTTTCTTCCTCGACTCTTCTACCATATCCAAAATGTCATTTCCCAAGATATCAAATAAAGCAAGTAAAAATTCCACTGTCCAGCCATCAAGGCCAGGACTTTTTTATCCTTTGAATCCTTTTAATGTTTTCAATATTTCTGCTGCTGTGACAGGTTCAATCACCCTGTGATTACCCCCCTTTGTAATCATCCTTGGATAATTCTTCAATAATGCTAATTGATCAATGATGCATAGATTTGACTGTGCCTTATATATATTTTGAAAATACTCCACAACTTCCAATTGTAAATCTTGATTACTTGTTATCATTGTCCCATCTTCCTTCTTGATCTCCCAAATAGTACTATTTTGTTTTCTAGAAGTTACATATGCATGGAAAAATTTAGTATTCCTATCCTCTGCTGCCAGCCAATTAATCCTACTCTTCCGCCTCCAAGTTTCCTCCTCCTGCCTCAAAAGAGTCAATTTTCTCTTTTCTAATCCAATTACCATGTCCTTATCTTCTTCCTTTTCAAAGCCCCTTGGATTATTTGTATATAATAACTCCAAATCTTCTTCTAGTTTTATCAATTCACCCCTTGCTGCAAGATTTTTCTTCCTTTCCCATTTAATCACCAATCCTTTGAGAATTTTTAACTTTTTTGTTAATGAGTCCATAGGATTTAGAATCTTTGTTCCCAAAATTCCATTCCAATGGTTTCTCACAAAATTTACTAGCTCTGGATCTTGCAGCCAGATAGAGTTAAACTTGAAAGGATATTTGACTTTTTCTTGTTCAAATTCCAAGTGTAGTATCACAGACACATGATCTAAAATCTTTTGATGACATAAACAAGTATTATATTTCAACCCTGACAAAGCCAGGTCCTCAGATATAAAAAATCTATCTAATCTCTTTGTTATAAAATCATGCCCCCTTCTACCATTCCTCCAAGTAGGAAGTAGTTTAACAGGTTCTACGTCCACCAGACCCTCTTATTGAATCAATTGATTAAAGTATGTGTGTAATGGATCTGTTTTGGCATGTACACCCCAAAATTCTCTGCTGGAAGTGGTAAAATTTAAATCCCCCCAAAAAATTAATGAGTGTTCCTTTAATAACCCATCTCTTTTTATATTCTCCCAAAATACCTCTCTGTCTGAATATGGCCCATAACAATTTATCAGCTTCAATCTTTTATCCAGATCCTTTACATAGCCTTCTAACATAATCCCTACAGGGGTCAGATAGGCAAAGAAGTCAATGTTTTTTGGATTGCAAACCGATAATAAGCCCCTAGAGAGCCCAGAAGAATTCACACCACTCAAGTACTAGGTAGGTAACAACTTATTAAAAATCTCCCTAGCCTTTGTTGCACTAACCATAGTCTCCTGAATAAGTAGTACATAAGGTTTTGTTTGTTCTAAGAATATTTTCAGAGCTAAAAACTTAGTGATTCCCCCCACCCCCTAACATTTATGGAAGCCACTATCATTTTTTTAACTCTATCCAGGGCTTTTTGTGTTGTAAGCGCCCTTGGACCCACAATCTGGATAGTGCCATCAATATTCTCTTTTTCCTTCACAATCCCTATTTTCCTTGCACTTCTAGTTTTCAGTGGAGATAATTCTTTCTCCAACCCTCCTTGAACTTCCCCTTTCATAATAGAGGCCTCCCCTAACACAATAGATTCAATACTGTCCCCTTTAAGTTCCCCCTCACCCCCCTGTACCTCAGTTCTATTAATACATAAACCTCCAGCAAAAATAGGTAAAGTTTGTCTAGTGAGTATGTCTCTATAAGACGGGATGAAGTTTTTAAGAGAGTCATCGACCTCCGCCAACATCGACTGGTCTATTTGAGATTTATTATTCATTAGACAAACAATGGGTTCTTCTGAACTAAAATAATTATTCTTTTTCATAGTTAATGGAATAGGGACTGTACTCTCCAAAAAATCATCTAGAGTTCCATCAGCAGGGAAACCTTTATTAAAAGGGATAACTACAGAGTTTCCTTCTTTTTCGGTCGACGCAACCTTCCAGCCCTCTAAAAAAGAATCTTGTTCTACACTGCTAGCTTCACCAACATCCTTCTCTCGAAGCCCAGGATCCGACTTGTCTACTCTAGCCACCTCTGTGGTTGATAGCTTTCCAACCTGGGTTTTAAAACCTCCTCCATCTAAACTGGACCCCCCAGGACCTAAACAAACTTCCTTCTGATCTGATACAGTCTCTTGTATCCCATGCTTGATACTCCTATGTTCTGATTCTAAACCCGCCCGCAAGGCTATCGAACCCCCACCCGCAGCTTCCGCATGTTTCACCAAAACTTCTCCAAGGTACTTATTACTCCCATCCTTGGAGCTAGTACAAGAAAAGAAACCCAAATTCTGTACCCTCCCAACAGGATCTGACCCTCTCAACAAAGACGCTTGGACATTACACTTGCCCCCCATCAAAATTTCATTTTGAAAATTAAAATTATTTATGGAAGGCTGAAAATTCTTACCAGAATCATGTTCACTGACTAATTCATCCTGTAGCTTGTTCTCGAACTTATCTCCTGGATATTGGATCGGCTCAGGTTCCCGAGCTTTTTTTTTCTCGTCTATGCAGTCCATGAGCAACTCTTTCAGGATTTTTTTGTATATCCCCGAGAACTTATGTCTTAGGCGACCTGTTTCTTTGCAGGTTGAGCATCTGAAAGGCACCCATTGGTAATCCATTTTCTGGACGAAATTTACACCCCTCCACTCCAGCTCAATTTTGGGCGGCAGACAATCAAACATGTCGACCTCCACCAAGAACTTCCCCATGTGTCTATCAGAACCGGCTAGTAATCCTAGATCAACATATAAGAATTTTCCAATTGAATTCCCTATTTCCATGAAAGCCTCTTAATTCCAAACAGGGAGTGGATACCCGAGAAATAAGACCCATAGATGGCTGAATCTTATCAACTCCTTCTCAGGATTAAAGGCCACATGCCAACACTTGAACATTAGGCTCCCACTCTTCACTATCCAGACCAAACTCATAATATGAATTGCATCCTCCAAAGACTTAAACATGAAACAATACCAACCCTTGCATAAAATATAAACTACTAGAATATATCCCAACACATGACTCCAACAGTCCACAACCCACCTATCAATCTCCTTCGCAGCCATATTTCTGTAACTGAACCTTCCAACTAATCCCCGACTGGTATAAATTTATTCTTCCATCAGCCTGATATCTCGGCCTAGGGTAAGTTGCAATTTATATTTCTTTACTTTCCATGGTTTTTGTCCCGTCTGCACCAAGTATTATTTCCTGTAATGTTCACTAGACACCGTCGCCCTGATGTGTTCCTTACTTGCCCCCAACTCCGCTATCCTCAAACGATTTTCTATACCAGTCACCTTTACCAACTTTGTTTGACCAACAACTTTTGGCTTAGAGCCTTCTGGCTCCACTAGGTGTGACCCTGCAGGAGCTCTCCTTCCAAAAACTGCCTCAGAAACCACAACCGACTGACCTGTCTCCAAGGATCCTTCAGTAATGGAGCTTGGCAGAAAAGTTGAAAGGGTATGAAACTTGCAACCCTTATCTGAAACCCTAGATAAAAGGTCATTTATGACCTCAGGACGTCTGTTTTCCTTTGGAGAACTTAGATCCACGCCATCTGTCAAATTCGAGCCATGCACCGCCAAGTCAACCTCAGGGCATCCGTTCCTCACGTCCTCCAAGACTTGGACTAGTCTAATCTGCCTTAACTCCTCCCTGTAGTCTGCATCAGTTTTTAATAGAGCCTTTTGGCTCCACCACTCATCCTCATCCAAGTCCCCTACTAGTATCGAGCCCTGTACTTCCATACCTCCCCTAACCCTAACCCTTATAACAATAGTTGTCTAACAATAACTCTCTTCCCAACACCCCTCCATCCCATCAGGGCGGTCAAAACCCAGCTAAAGTTAGTTGCAGCCTTAACCAGAAATGGCGAAAAATGCTAGTAGGGAACCCAAGGTCTGCCATTTCAGCTGAAACGTTCGGCCCTAAACCCTAACATGAGTATAAAGTATTTATTTTTGTACCCAAAATCAATCCTTATCATGACGGAGAACTAAAAAAATAGAGGATCAATATCATATCATTGGATGTGTACTTGTTTGATATTTGATAATATATTCAAATGTACATGTCATTGATTACACCAATGCATGATGTATATTATATCTTTTTCTTTATTGCAGCAATATTTTATTTCTAATGAATATTTATTCAAATTGACATATTCCACTCAATATAATCACATCTATGCGTAAGTATATAAGTATATAATTTTCTTTTACATATAGTTTCTGTTATGTTACAAATTATATATAATATTTATATGATGTTACTAATGAAGTTTAACTTACAATTATATATACAAACAAAGTATCATCCAAAATGAAACCAAAGCTTTAACTTGCAACTGTGTATACAAACAAAGTATCATCCAAGTTGAAATCACAAATAGTGTAAGAGGAATGATATAAGATCCTTCATATTACTCATGACAATATTATTAACATATATAATGATCTACATGTCTATTTTGAACTACCATACAATTTTATTGTATGGTATATTAATATTGACATGTATGTATGCTTAATATTGTAATGGCATCAATTGATATAGGATTAATATTTCCATATTGTGTTTGGAATGCAATTCTATGCAACGGGATTTGTGGTCTCTATCTAGAAACTGTGTTTCATGAATAAAATGGTTTGGTATTATCTCTATGAAATTAAATGAACCCTAATAATAATATATTTACACATTATCCTTAACCAAATTGTTTGAACTTAAAATAGTGGAAGCTTTGTGTTGTTTTTACAAAGATGCAAAATATGTACATTATGTCGATGATGAAGTTGGATACAATCTTGCCTTTCTTTGGTTCAGTATTCATTTCACAGAAATTAAGTTAGACACAATCTTTCCTTTCTTTGGTTTAAGATTCATTTCATAGAAATGGTAATTAGTTGTGAAGATTGGGTGGTCAAGTGTGCCTTTGTTGAAGTTTGGATATAGATTCTTTAATTGAGTAGATTCTTCAAACAAATTTGAGCTAAATGTGATTTGATGAGTTTCTCCAATGGTATCATAAGCAAAGCATTGGCAAGTTGGTATTTACACTCAGTTTAATATGGGAGGTTTGTCTTTGTCCACTTCAATATGGAAAGAGAAATTGAAATTTACTAATTAGTCATAGAGTGGTCATTATAACATTATTTGTCTTCATGAATATCAATGGTACCTTAACATTTAGGGTTCTTCATAAATACCAATGGTCGTGAGGTTATCCCTTAACATCTCCTAGTCTTCATAGATACTTTATGACAAAATCTCATATCTTCATTTAATAATGAGGTTTAGTAATATGGTAGTTCTTTAAAAAAAAATACAATAGTTTCACATATATTCAAATGAGCAAGATAGGTATTTCATTCATTATGACCCTTTTTCTTTGAGGGTCATTCACTAATGACTAATTATGATTTAATGATGATCAACTATTTAATATTCTAAATAGTTTAAACTTTAATTAACATTTGTTGTATTGAAGAAATGGATTTGAAAGTAACAAAATGAATTTTATAATTAATTGTTACTTTCAAAACATATACTTAGTAATTTGTTTGAACAACAAGTTCATCATATCCCTAGATCTTCTCGAGTTTGTCAGTCGACAGTGGATGGTGGACTAGGAGAATTGATTGATCTATTGATTGTACAATCGATATGGTATTCAACTAGTTGGTTGGATCAACCATGGTGGTTGACTAGTGCATAGGTCAAGACAAAATTCAAGGACATTGTTACACAACCTAGCCAATCAAAGCAAACTGTGTCCTCCTTACTTCTAGGGAGTTAGTTGCACTTTGGTGCCATATATATATGGCCTTATGGAGTGATCTATCATGGAAGTTTTTTGGAATTTATTTGGTTCCTTGAGTTTCCTTTGTATAATGAACTATGTTCACTTGTGCTTAATTGTTGTAAAAGTGTCTTTAAACACCGCCTCTTCTTATGATGTTTAGCTCCTTGATTTGTCCAACTCCCTTTCTCTAACATAGTATTAGAGCTATTGGTTCAAGAACTATCCTATTGTCTACAAGTCCTTTGGACGTTGTTGGTTGTACACACTCCCGATGAGTTGGATTTGTTTGGTAGATTGACTCGTGGTTTCAAATTGCAAATTGAATCAGGGTTTAGACCTACATATCAAAATAATATGTTCTAAGTAAGAAGCTATGGTTTTGAATGACCACAATTGTGGTGTGTGGGCACAAGATATGGAAATGTTATTGAAGAGTAAGGCACTTTGGCAGTTTTCGAAGACCGTGGTTCCATATCTGAAGAATGAATAGCAAAAGTTTGTCATCGACAAGAAAAAAGGACAAGTTTGTAGGAGTAACAACAACCTACATCTCTAAGGAGATTCACTTTCATATGAGTGGGATTGATTATTTTAAGGAAGTTTGGAAGAAGCTAATTTGATGAGAATGAAAAAAGTCTAGTTATGTAGATTGACAAAGGGTTGGTGTCTCTTGATCCTATCTCTTTTGACACAATTGAAGATTGTTTGTCTTGTGTAAAGGAGATTGAACTGAAATTGGGTGAATGTGGAGCAATATTTTCAAAGAACAATAGTTAACTCATAGAATCGATCCAAATGAATCTAAAGACATCCTATGATGTATTAAGTCTAAATTATGTGCTAGTTGGGTTTCTAGAAAAGAAGATAGTAAGGATTATTCATTTGATTATTTCTATAGTTTGCTAATTAGGGCATAGGAAAAATGGATTGAAGAAGGGAAACTTGAGGTTAATCTATAGGCCCATTTTCTTAAGGGAAAAGGTCGACATAACTATAGATAAAGAGGTCAAGCAGTAATTCAAGAGAAATACTAGGATCACATCAACCAAAATATCAAGAAGAAGCATTATGATCATACTTTAGCTAAGAAGGTAAGGAGGAATAAGACTTGCTTTTATTGTGGGAAATTAGGACATTGGGAGAAATCTTGCTAGCAGAATACTAAAGATGTAGAAGAGAAAGTGCAAAATCTTGAAAGAGATGTGTCGACTAGACGATTGACCAACTTATAGGACTAAACTTCAGAAGATAAGGTAGACACATATACATTTTCTATTAGTCTTGTCAATCCTTGCATGCTCATGCTTCTAAAATTGAATGGATAGTTGAATTTGGTTGTAACCATCATATAACTAATGATGCTTCTCTCTTTTTTTCATTAAGTCAAGCTATAGAAAAAGAAATATTGATAGTAGATGATTATGCAATTACTATTGCTAGTTGTGGTAAGATTAACTGTCAGAATGGTGTGATCACTAATGTGTATCATGTACCTAGTTTGAGTGTCAATTTGTTGTCTATAACCCAACTAACTTAGACTAGCAAGAAGGTAGAATTTTGGCCAGATCGATTGTTGTGAAAGATATGAACAATAAATTTATGGTTGTTTCTAAGGATTTTTTTTACCCTAATAATAGACTATATAATTTTAATGGTTTTAATAGAAAAGATCTACTACCTAGTGCACTCATGGAAAATACTGGCAAGTAGAGTGAAATTTGGCATGAAAGGCTTGGACTTCTAAATTTATGCAGTATGAATCTAATGATAAAACATGACATGGTTGGTGGACTACCTAGGGTTATTCCCCTTGATGTTGTATGCAAAGGGTTGTGCTTGAAAAGCATCACCATGCTACTTTTAAAACAATGAAGGCTTGGAGAGAAAAGACTCAACTAGAACTTGTCCATAGTGACCTATGTTTCTTTAACAAACCATCGCTAGCAAGTGCAAGGTATGTTTTGATTTTCATTGATGAATTTTCCATCTATACTAGAGTATATTTCTTGAAGAATAAGGATCATGTCTTTTAAAAATTCAANGAACTTGTCCATAGTGACCTATGTTTCTTTAACAAACCATCGCTAGCAAGTGCAAGGTATGTTTTGATTTTCATTGATGAATTTTCCATCTATACTAGAGTATATTTCTTGAAGAATAAGGATCATGTCTTTTAAAAATTCAATGAATTTAGAGCAATGGATGAAAAACAATGTAGTCAACTTGTGAAATTCTTAAGATCAAATAATGGAGGAGAACATGTTGGCAAGGAATTTGAAAGCTACTTGGCACAAAATGGTAACTCTTGGTAAAGCTCTTACCTTAGACACCTCAGCGTAACAATGTTGTTAAATGAAAGAATTGGACCTTGGTCAAAATGACATGTTGTTTGCTTTTGGTCAAAGAATTGTCAACCGACTTTTGGGCAGAAGATATTTACTATTAAAATTATATTTTAAACTTGATTTTGACCAAAGGTATATGTGATATGAACCATTTTGTAAGGTACTAGATCTATTATAATGGATGAAAACAAAAATATTGCAGAGAATAATAGCGGAACAACACAATAGATGAAACCACAACACCAAAATAATACCTTTATTGATATGAAACAATGTTCACTTGCCTTTTCACGAGGGAAACCTCCAGCAGAGTAGCACTCTATTACAATAATTCTCAAGACAAAACTTATCATGCCCTTAACTCCTATTTATACTAAATCTATCTATCAAAAGAAAAATCTAGAGGAAGATCTTCTAGAAGCAAAAGCTTCTATTAGGTCTTCTTACATTTGACTTATTCTTCCTTATTACTAGGCCTTATTAATATTGGCCTTTATTATGTGGAAAATATATTATTCTACCTACGTGAGGGGTTAGGGAGGTTAGGTCCCTAACATGCCCTCCCCCTTAAAAAACAACCTTGTCCTCAAGGCTTGAGATGAGGAAATTGATACAGAATGGTAGTGGGCTCCTAGGTGGAATCGGTTGGAGTTATATCTTTACATCGGACTAACACTTCCTTGATGGTGCGATGACAGAGATGATGCTCACACTGGTCCAAGGTTGCTTGTGGTTGAAACCAGATGGAGCCTTTTGCATCCAACTCAGGAAGACTAGTTTGAGTTTGGCACTTAGTTCCAATCACCTTTTTTAAGCAGGAAAAATGAAAAACATGATGGAGCTTAGAATGGTTGGGCAAAGCTAATTGATAGGCCACCTGTACCATGTGCTTGATAAATGTATAAGGACCATAAAATTTGGGTGCCATTTTCTGACAATGGTGTGCCTTGAGTGAAGTCTGCTTATAAGGTTGCAATCGAAGAAACACTTGGTCCCCTTTAGAGAATTGACGTTCTGAGTGACCCTGATTTTCTTTTTGCTTCAAGTGATTATGATCCATGACTAAATTATCTTTGAGGGTACGAAGAATAGCCTCTCGCATTGAAATATTTTGGTAAACCGCTTGGACCTTCGATACATTAGGCATGTATGATATAACTGAAGGTGGATTTTTTCCATATATTTCTTCAAAAGTAGTCATGTGATTAGTTGTATGGTAAGAGGTGTTGTACCACCATTCAGCTAGGGGTAACCATTGAGCCCACTAATTTTTACGTTCAGATGCAAAACACCTCAAATATGTTTCCAAACACTTGTTGACAACTTCAGTTCGACCATCAGTCTAGGGATGATATGCGGTACTAAGATGTAATTGTGTGCCTTATAGCCTAAACAATTCTTTCCAAAAATTTCTAGTGAAAGTGGGATCTCTGTCAGAAACAATAGAATGAGGCATGCCATGAAGCTTGAAGATATGATCCATGAAAATTTGAGCCACAATGGAGGATGTGAAAGAGTGTTGAGGAGCACATAAATGAGCATACTTGGAAAGACGATCAACTGCCACCATGATGATTGACTTATTGCCCGATTTAGGTAAGCCAACAATGACATCCATAGAGATATCCCTCCAAATAGAGGGTGGGATCAGAAGTGGTTGTAGTGTGCTTGGGGATTTGACTGTTTCTCCCTGGTTTCATTGACTGACATCACATTCTGCCACGAAATATTGAATGCCATGTTTCATACCATCCCAGAAAAAAGAACATTTGACCCTGTCATAGGTTTTGGTAAACCCTGAGTGCCCAGTTGTGGGTGTAGCATGAATCTCAGAAAGCACCGTGGATTTAAGTTGTGCTTGTTTACTTAAATACGAATGACCTTTGTAGTGAAGCTGATCATTATGCCACAAGTACCCAGGGGAAACTAGAGAATTGTCTTGCAATTGTTGGATCAAACTTGAAATTTTGGGATC
The DNA here is from genome assembly GCA_010110895.2 of Picea sitchensis. Taxonomy (NCBI): domain Eukaryota; kingdom Viridiplantae; phylum Streptophyta; class Pinopsida; order Pinales; family Pinaceae; genus Picea; species Picea sitchensis. The sequence goes on along the minus strand of SNQJ01S0010051.1, from coordinate 128,773 downwards.
TTGTAGCCATTCTTGGCGAACATCTTGGATCCAATCTGGTACAATGAAGGAGAGTTCAAAAAGGGACCCTTCATCTTCATATTTTATTGAAAGAGCGTCAACAAACACATTATATTTTCATTTCTTGTAAATGATCTCATAATCATATATAAAGAGATTAGTCACCCATTTTTGTTGCTCCATCGATGAAAGACCTTGCTCTAGAAAATACTTGAGGCTCTGATGATCTGTCATCATTTGGAAGCGTTTCCCCAATAGATAAGGGAGTCAAAGATCCATTGCATGAAGAATAGCCATCATTTCCTTTTCATACATTGATTGGCCCAAATGTCTCTTTGACAATTGTTTGCTAGTAAAGGCCAAAGGTTGGCCATGTTGCATAAGGACTACTCCAATTCCTCTCCCAGAAGAATCACATTCCAGGACAAAAGTCTTTGTGAAGTCAGGAAGGGCTAAGATAGGAGTGGTGCACATAGTTGCCTTCAAAGATTGAAAGGAATGATCAGTTGTTGGATTCCAAGTGAAAGAATTATTTTTAAGGAGATTAGTAAGAGGCGTTGTAATCTTTCCATAATTCTTAACAAACTTTCAATAATATCATGTTAAACCCAAAAAACCAAGTAATATTTTGAGAGTCTTATGGCGATTCCAATCCTTCATAGCTTCAATCTTCTTAGGATCCACCCTGACACCCGCCTTGCCAACAATATGACCCAAGTATTCTACTTGTGAGGCTCCAAAAGCACATTTAGATTTTTTGAAGAAAAGTTGGTGCATAGAGAGTAGATGAAGAACTCAATCCACATGAGCAAGACAAGTTTTCCAAGTTTGACTATAAATGAGAATATCATCAAAGAAAACTAAGACAAAATGACGGAGAAAAGGACGAAAGACATGATTCATGAGGCTTTGGAAAGTAGAGGGAGCATTACACAAGCCAAAGGGAATGACCAAGAACTCATAGTGGCCCTCATGAGTTCAAAATGCAGTCTTAGGAATGTCTTCCTCTTTCATACGTATTTGTTGGTAGTCATAACAAAGATCAAGTTTAGTACAGAATTGGGCACCACTTAATTCATCCAAGAGATCATCAATGACAGGACACATGTGCCAAGAGCCTTCTTTTTTAAGTAACACGACCATAAGAGAAGAATAGGGGCTAGTACTAGGATGAATAACGCCCGCGGCGAGCTATTCTTGAACAATTTTCTCAATTTCATTTTTCTGGGCAAAGGGATGATGATAGGGAGGAACATTGGGAGGAAGGCTACCGGGTCCAAGGGGAATGGAATGATCATGAACACCACAAGAAGGAGGAAGTCTCTAGGGAGTGGAAAAAACAAATTGATGTTTGGAGATGATGGATTGGAGGTCAGGAGGCACATATAGTGTCTCAGTGGCTTGAATGGAATGGAGTTGTGCAATAATGTCAGAATGAACTTTTCTTAGTATATTTTCCATGTGATGGGAATTGATTATCATAGGGGAACCTGCTGTGATTCGTTGTAATTTATACTATTGTCCCTCCTGGTTGAATTGCATGGTTAATTCCTTAAAATTCATGAGAATGGGGCCCAAAGTCCGTAACCATTTGACACCCAACACAATGTCACAACCACCCATGTCGATAGAAAACTATTAGATTTCATGTGGTACTGACCAATTTGGAGACACACATTTTCACAATGTGTTATTGGATAAATCAGTAGGTGCATACACTAACTGATCTCCCTAGATCCACCTAGATCTAGAACAAAACACACCAGAACATGACGCTTTCCATAAGTTTTAGATATTGAATTTACTAACTAAAGAGGGATAGGTGACATACCATTTAAACGCCGCTTCCTCTCACTATCGCCATCTTAGCTCTGTTCCAACACTCATACAGTGGTGATCCTGCAAAATAACGCAACCAACCAAAGTGATAGTAATAACATAAACTCAATATAAACCTATGTATGTGATCAAGAAATCATACAATAAAACACAACAAGATTTATAGGAAAGAATCATATTAANNNNAAGAATTCTGAGAGCATAGATTTCATAATATTCACAATCTATCTTGAAAAAATGGCTCATCTAGCCAAGCTAACAATCTCCAAAACTCAATCCAATCCAAGCTAATCTCATCTAAGCCTAACCTTCTCCATGAGAGATCCTCTCCTTTTATAAGATGAAGAGGATAAGGTGAGGAGGTTAGGATGATCCCACCAAATCATGAAAGAGAGTAA
>SNQJ01S0010051.1:92461-102933 GCA_010110895.2 Picea sitchensis | reverse complement strand
AAAAAGGTTGTTCCAGTTCTCAGGGAGAGGAGGGGGATTGGAGAGGGGAAGGTAGATGAGGTTCCAGATTTTGATGGAGAAATTACATTCAAGAAAAAGGTGAGTGATAGTTTCAAAACCTGAGAGAAAAAATGGGCAGCGGGAAGGACCTTGAATTCCCCGTTTGAGGAGATTTTTAGCTGTTAAAATTTTTCCATGGACCAAAAGCCATCAAAAGATGTTAATTTTGGGTAGCGAGGGCCCGAACCAAAGATCTTTCCAAATTTTAGAAGAAGGGGGACCTTGAATTTCAGAAAGTAGATAGGTATAGCCATCTTTAACAGAAAACTATTTTCCACCCCAACTTCGTGAGTCTAATATGGATCGATTAGAGGGGGCGCAACCAGCCAGATTGTTGAAGAAGGAGGGAAGGAGTGAGCTGAGATGATCAGGGGGGTTGGGCGACTTCCAATTGATCCAATCCCCATCATAATTCCAAAGGCAGAAATCCCTAAGGTTGTAAAAGTCGTTTGAGCAACACCATTCTTTAAGTGGTTGTAGGGTAACTTGAGTATTCAAGGGTTCACGATTTAAGATACGACCAGTCCACACATTGATTAGATCTCCATTCCCCGAGGCCCAAGAGAGCTTGGCCTTGATAAGGGGATAATTTTTTTTAAGGAGGCGTCAGATCAGAGAACCATGGAGGGAGCGGATGGATCCATCAAAACAACGAGGCCTGGAGGAATGGAAATATTTGTTTAGGAGAGATAATTTCCACCAATCTGGGTTGCCTGTGATTAAATGCCAAGCTAACTTAGCTCCCAGTGAGCTATTCATTATTGTTGGATCCTTGATGGCCAGTCCTCCTTTACTGAGGGGTTGTAAAACTTGTTTCCAATTTATAAGGTGGAATTTTTTTGTATTCATTTTACCGCTAGCCTGGAGGAAACTTCTTAGTGCTATGGAGATTTTCTCCAGAACACCTTTGGGAGCTAGTAAGCCTGAACATTGAAAAATGGAAAGAGAAGAGATGATTGTTTTGATAAGAACAATTTTCTCTGCAGGATTGAGCCAAAGACCTCCCCAATTTTGGATTCTTATTGATATTTTTCCAATGATTTCTTGCTAGGCTGGAGATCCATAAAAGCTGAGAAAGATGGGCATTCCCAGGTATTTGAAGTAGTTCCATGTAGTGATGATGGGGAAAATGAAAATTTTGTAAATTTGATCTTTTATATGCCCTGGAATGTGCCATCCATATATCCTACATTTGGATATGTTCAATTTATCGCCTGAGGTTGGAAGGAAGGAACTGAGGACTTTTTGAAAGCGTTTGGCGATATGGATTGTAGCTTATCCCAATAGAAGGGTATCATCAACAAATTGAGAGTGGTTTATTTCTCTTACCCCTCTCGCTATGATTAAGCCAGGGAGATTACCCTTTCTTCGTTCTTCTTCCAATTTGCGACTGGGAGAGTCAGCTAGAAGAATGTAGAAGAAAGGAGAGAGGGGGAAACCTTGGCGAAGGCCTCTGCTGGCCTTGAAAAAATTCGAGGGACGCCCATTGAGGAGAAGTGAAATCCAAGGCGCATTGATGCAATCTTTGATCCAATTGATGAAATATTCTTAGAAACCATACGCTTTAAGGCCTGAAAAGAGGAAACTGTGCTTGACCCGATCAAAAGCGTTTTCCATGTCAAGTTTGACAACCATACCTAGAGCTTTAGATTTCTTGCTAGAGTGGATGGCTTCCTGGACTAGCACGATGTTGTCTTTTATCTACTTGTCCTTTAAAAAACCACTCTGATTTCTTGAAATGAGCTTTGTAAGTAGGGGAATGAGTCAGGTTGCAATGATCTTGGTGAGAATTCTATATGAAGAGTTAAAGAGGGAGATAGGGAGGAAGCGAGAGAAATTGGAAGGATTGGACTCTTTGGGGATAAGGGCTAGAAAGGTGGAGTTAGTTGCTCCTCCTATTTTTTGTTTGTGTAAGGTATAGTTTAGCATTCTCTTCAAGTCCCGTTTGATGATTTCCCAAAAGGAGCGGTAAAATTTGATTGGAAAACCATCAGTTCTAGGAGCTTTATCAGGGTCCAAGATCTAGACTGCTTTGATTATTTCTTCCTCTGTTATGTCCTGGACTAGATGATTTTTTCATGCTCTGAAACTATATTTGGAATATTAGCAAGAATTTCAATAACATCTGTATTTGTTGATTCCCCAATTGGTTGCTGATAGAGATTGTTGAAATGGCTAAAAGCCTCTTCTTTAACTTGATCAAAGTAGTTAATTTGTTGCCCTGTACTTGAGGTAATGGAGGTAAAAAGGTTTTTTTTCCTCTGAAATTGAGCTTTCTTGTGGAAAAAAGAGGTGTTTGAGTCCCCCGCTTTTATCCAGAGATTTATGGATTTCAACCGTGAGTGTTCTTCTTCTCTGTGCAAGGTGTGCTGAAGATGTTGTTGTGCCTCTTTTTCTTGGTTCATCAATGTTTCTATAACCATTTATGTTTCGATTTGTAGTTGTATTCTCCTGAGATGCTCTATTTTTTCTTTCTTTTCTTGTTGAGGGGAATGAAAGAGTTTTTCACCCATTCTTTGAGTGATAATTTAACTTCTTTGAGCTTTCTTTCCCAGACGAAGTTCAGGGAGCCAAAGAAGGGAGTGGTCCATGCATTTGAGACTAAAGAAGGGATGGTTAGATTGTCCAACCAAAGTTGATTGAAACAAAAGGGGAGGGGGCCAAAGTTTTGAGGAAAAAGGAAGGAGAGGGTAATAGTTTTATGATCTGAGACAACAAAGGGGAGAATTAGAGAGGAAATAACAAAGGGGGAGAGGAGAAAGTTGTTATTGATAAGAAATTGATCAAGGTGGGCTGCTATATGGTTAAGGTCGACACGTCTATTGTTCCAAGTATAATTTCCTTGTAAGGGTTTGATGTCATGCATATCCCAATCTAAAATGAGATCGATGATATTTTCTAGAGAAAGGATCTCTAACTTTACTTCCTCCTTTTTTTTCCCAGGACTGAGGTGGATGTTGAAATCACCCCCGATTATGCAAGAGGAAGGATCTATGGAGTTTATGAGTTCTGAAAGTAAATTCCAAGTGGCCATTTTGTCTTTATAAGATTTTGGCATGTAAACATTAACCACATAAATGATATTATTATTGTCCTTGTTTTTTAGAACTGTTAGGAGCCATCTTTGAGTTTCAAAGATTACCTCAGAAGTCTAGATTTGTTCGTTCCAAAGAGTTATGATGCCGCCAAAGGCTCCATTAGAGCTAACGGCTGCCCCGCCTGAGGTGTTGTATACTTTTTTTGTTTCTTCCAGAAGAGATGAAGAGTCCATTTTGGTTTCCTGAAGGAGAATAACTGAGGGGCTGGCCATTTTTCTTAGGTATTTTAGCACTTCGACTTTAGATTTGTTGCCGAAGCCTCTGCAATTCCAAGAGAGAAAAATCATTAGAGGGGGGTGGAGGAGGCTCGATTTCCATAAGTCGAGTGATCCATTCCTCTGGTTCCTGCTTTTCTTGTTGATGTGTATATAGTGTTTTCTATGGTTTCTTGTTTTCCTTGGGCCTTTTCTTTTGTAGCTGCTTCCTCTCTGACTTCCTTGTTCAATCGTCGCCCTGATTTCCTTGGCTTCTCTAGTGGGATTTCTCCTTCTTATTTTTCTTGAGTATGTTGAGTGTGTGGGTGAGGAGTTGCATTTCCTTGTTATGATGATCCTTGTGATCCCTCCATGGAGGGGTCATGTTCATCTGACTCGTCGACAATGTCGATCGAGGGTGGGGCAGAGGGAGGAGGAGGGTCTGAGACTATGACTAGAGGTGGATTTTTCCTTGAAGAAGATTCTTCGAGTGGATGAAAGGGGTTATGAGTAAGGGNTTGGGCGGGGGACCTGAGGTCCCTGGACGTGATCCAGTGTTTTTTCCGCTGGAATATTTTTTCCGAACCTGTTGCCATCCGTCTTCCTGTGGTGATGCATCGAATTCTGAGGGCTACTTATTAATGGGGCAGTTATTTGCAAAGTGTCTGTATTCATGACATGATTTTCATTTAAATGGGAGCTACTTGTAGTCTAATTTTTGGATGTGGATCCAGTCATCCAGATTTAATTTAATTGCTTCCAGAAGACTTTTTTCTAAGTCTACTTCCACACAGATTCTAGCGTAGGAGTAAAGACTAGATTTGGGTTTTTCCCTATCTATGTATTTTCCGAGGGTATCTCCTATGCTTTTAAGAACTTCATCGCCCCAACAATGGAAAGGCAAGTGGGGAAGTCTTACCCACACTGGTACTGTAGAGGGAATGTGATTTTCTGGGTCAAAATCTGGTGTCCATTTGTTTAAATATAACCCTCTTGGCTCAAACAAATAGGGGCCATTTCTGAAAATGAGATCTCTATCTAATTTGAGCTCAAAATAAAAGATATAAAATCCCTTTGCACAGAAGAAGTGATTCACGCGTCCTTGGACTAGGGGATGCTAGTTTCAATCAATCCAAAGATCTATTTACCGAGGTGAGGGACATAGACCGATGAACTGGACAACAAGCACTTTGGAGGCAAAAGAGAGAGATTTTCTCCTCGTAGATATGTTGGGGATTGAAACTTCCGGGATCTGATCCAATTTCTTTACAAACTGGGAGGAGCTGGATTGCGACGGGTGGGAGGGGGGGATAGAGCAAGCCCACTAGAGCCTTGAAGGTTACGACCTCATCAAGGAAATTCAGGGGAGGATACGGATCCAGAACCACAAAGGCCATAGGGGTTGAGGGATGAGCGACGACCTAGGGTTATAGAGCCGCGCAAAATATGAATATTGTGCATATTATGATGCAAGAAGATTTAACAAGTTTGTTGAGCCAAATACAAGTTTAATGTGATTTTAATGGAATATATGTTCTCCATAGGTTCAAATACTATTTCTAGATGTTAAATCAAAGGTAGATCCAACTTTGTTAATGAAAGACTCTCTCTCTCTCTCTCTCTCTCTCTCTCTCTCTCTCTCTCTCTCTGTATCCCTTCATTATTTCTATATATCTCATTGTTTTTCCAATTTTAGCTTTGTGGCACACCATTGAGATTTTAATTGGTGCATGTGTGGCCCTCAAGGTAATTCAATGTAGCAAATTGTATTTGTTTTGTTGTATCAGGATGAGTTATCCTCTTGGGAGGTCTTTCTTATTGGGTAGAAGTTTCAATTGTTTTGATTGACACTGTGCAATAATCTATTGCTTTAGTTTCAATTCCATTTTTTCACTTTTGTTATTTGTGGTAAATAAGTCTAAATTTGACATCCTATAAAGCATGAGCACACAATTTAATGAGTAATATAATATTGTAGAAAACAGATCATCTATTTGATCATAAATTTGATAAGAATTTAACATAAAATTTAGGCATGATCAAAGTTTCATTATGATCCAATTTTTGTGGACAGTGGGAAAATGCCTGAAATATTTTTCCCATCCCTGAAACAATCCAAATTCTCAAAAACTTAATAAAATTTTAAAAACTCAAAACTATAACCTTTATATCATCAAATTCTAATAATAATAAAAAAAATTACTATACGATTAAATAATTCCAATGATCACCCGGATGGGGTGTCATATGTTGAGAGTAGGCATCGATAGAGAATTTCCACCTAGAGGCCCAACAAGACATGGCAAACAGATGGAGTGATAGATAGAGCGGATGGATGCCCGAATGATCACCAAATTCATGTGTCAGCTGGCCATAATAAAGAAGGCAAGACTAACATGACCCGTGTGGATTGCGCCAACCTAGATACATGATGTTAAGTAGAGGACAGGTGGTAACAAGGTTCAAAAAAATAGTTTGTAGCTCAATTATGAGGGTGGTACATTGAGGATTCAAGGGTGGTTGTCGTCATTGGGAGAGGAGGTTCGTACAAGAGAAACTATTGCGGGAACCAAGGGCCATGAATATAAGATATGTGTGAATTCATGGGAGTACTCTAACAACATAGGAAATAAATGTGATTAATCTAGAAGTAGTTATGAAAAGGATTTTGCATGCAAGGGTTGATGCAAAAGGAAATCACATTGTGAGGATTTGGTGTGATGGGTCGACGTTGGTTAAGTTGAGAGTGGGAGAACACTTCAGGTGGATGATCACTTTAGAAATACATAAGATCCTTGGCAGTGACTGGGAGTAGAAGGTTGGAAAATGGGTTTCTAGTCGCTCTCCTATAGGAAAGGATCAGGGGGGGAAGCATAAGTTTCAGAGCAGTTGGATTTCTAAGTGGGTGGAGAAGTGTGTCTCGAAAAGGCATGAAAATAATCATTTGTGGAGAAGCTGAGGTTAGATTCAAGGGAGGAAACAGTGCTCAAAGGTAGTGGGTAGACCGCCAGATGAAACCAGATTAGCGAGAAGTTGCACGATAACAAGGAGAGGAGTGCGAGAAGGCCATCATAAGGGAAATAAATAGGATGCGTCACCCTCCCAGGGCTTTATAAATCGAACCAGGGATTCCAGAGTGGCTTGGGTGGTGGGTTCTATATTTAAGTACCTTTGTATATAGGAGGAAAATAAAATAACAATGGAAATCGAAGAAGTGATGCAAATCCAATGACACAACATCTCAGAAGAAGGGATAGTTTAGGAAGTGAAGGAGTGCGTTGACGACCCTTTGTACTCCAGGACTCGAGAAACAAAGTAATTCAAATTGGTGGAGAAATATTAAATAGTAAATTCCATGGAATCCCAAGCGGTGGAAAAATCCAAAAAGGATAATGAAGCTAACTTGAAGGCAATTAAAATGTTGGAAGGGAAGTTCAAACTCTTTTGTAGGTCTCAATTTGGCATAAATTTTAGAGTCACTCCAGATGAGTAGAAGTAAGAGAAGAACCAGAGCACGCCAAGGGACTTGATCTCTCCTGGATCGAAGGAACATCCTATCTCGATAGCAGATGAAGAGGAAGCACGAGATGCAGGATGAATAGCTAAGTTGGAGCAATCTCACAAGATACCAAAGAAAACCTGGGTTTGAAACCATTTTCTAGTTTGGTTTTTTAAATAGTCTCAAGCATACGAAAATAGAAGTTTGATATGTTATTGGCATATATGCTCCTAATTTTAGCTTGTAGACTATCTGATGCTCTGTTTTGAAGACCTTTTTTAAAAAATTATGGATTGAAAGAAAACATGGATATCTATTCTTGAGTGAGTGTACTGGTTTCCTTTTTGGTAGGTCCTCTCTGAGTTGTCTGTAATTTTGATTATGTTTATAAATAGAAATACATAGCTACTTTTTATATTAAAAACAATAATAATAATTCCAATGATTAAACAATAAAGCGATTCAAATTATTAAAATACATGTTTTCAGATCCGTCCTCTACTTTTAAATATATCAAAATCATGGTAAAACAATGAAGTGATTTAAATCATTAAAGCACACATTTTGATTCCATCCCTACTTTTAAGTATATCGAAGTAAGAAGATCATTATCACAAACCTATAGTCTACCCAAATTTTTGTTTGTAAACTTGATTTTCTCCCAAGTCCATTTTGGCACCCAAGGTCATGTGGCACTGCCTTGCCTCACCTACAAGGGCTTAGATAACCTATGCCTACTACAACCAAACTACACCTCTTCACTTAAGGTTTGCCCATAACTTTTCCTTAAGCTACAAATTGTCAATGCAACCAAGTCCTACTCAACCTAATTCATCCAACAATAGGCACACATCCAACCATGGCCTTTAAAACATCCCAACAATACTTAACACTTATCCAATATAATAACTTATCCAATGAAAGAAAAGCAAGGAACAATAACATCCAAAAATCATACAACACACATGTATGGGCAACACCTAAGCTAGGTTCCTTAAACTTTATAATATGGAAGAATGTTACAATGTACAATAGAGGAGCGTGACCAACTATACGTGTCTCACTTACAGACTACAATTACAAAAGGAACAATAGCCTACAAGAATTGTAAATCCAACCCCTGAATTACAAGTCCTATTTTCTTCTTCTTTTCACTCAACCAATGTAATTCATCCCATTGTGCCTAACACTAAACTTGGCATAACCATAGAACTCCTTACACTTCTTGTAAATGATCTCTTGCTTCCTCTTATGCCTTAGCAGTTTTGAGGTGTCCTCATTTTAAATGGGAGTTTCCTTGCACTTGAAAGAACCTTTGTTCTAAGGTGGACCTAAGTGCCCACATAACCAAGTTGTTTCCCTTGGTGACTTGTCCATCGACCATCCATCTCCAACAAATGCACTTGTAAGTGACCACCAAAGTGATCGTATGACAAAGGCACCTAAAGCCACTCAAAGCAAGGGCCTTACATCCTCCCCCAATAAAATTTGTTTTCATCCTCGACAACATCCTCAAGAACTTGCTAACCTCCAAGTCTATTATCTAGACTGATCAGTAAACAAGGGACTTGTATCCCACTTGCTTCACCAACACAAATCCTCTATGGAAGTCTCTTATGAGATTTTTTCTTAGGCTTATATAAAGAGCTATGTCTCAGTCTTGTACATAGTGTCCTGCCTTCAAATAGGCTAGTAGGCCTCTATCCTTTTCCCTGTACAAGGATCTTGACTCTTCCTTCTAATGGATAAGGTCTTTTTTCTCAATGTAGCTTGCACATAACAACTAGCTAGAAATGGAAATAACAATCTAGTCCATAACCAACAAGGCTCACCAAATACTTTGAATCTCTATTCTCAACCATTAGGGGAATTTTGAGGTAAAAAATAGTCCTCAAAACAAAAAATGTACTATCAAAATCAACTTTAAAAGAACTAATATGATTCAAGATGATGATGTCAATCATAAAGGTAAATATTTTTGGAGGGAAAGGAAGCAAACTTCTTTTTTTTAATCGTATTTTTTACTTATCTCCTTAGAGGTTTATTCAAATTTCATGTGTAGGCACTAGTTGGATGCAAAATTAAATTTCACATCGAACACGTACCCACTCTGCATAAATTTGATAGACCCACAATGAGATAAAGTGAAAATACATGAAAATGTGGAAAGACAGTTTTTTCATGTATTTCCAATTTATCTCAATGTGGCCCGTAGGGTATTTTTCAAGGATTCAAATATTATACCTATGTATAGTATTGAGGTGACTATTTTGGTTTGAAAAAATCATACATATAGATATGTAGGAGAATATTCAATACAAAACATATAATTTACTATAAAGTTTTGGTGAATATTATGAATTTTTAACCAATTGATGAATTTTTAAATTTTAGAAAATGGCCAAAAAATAGTCAATTGGTGAAATTTCACCCCTAAAAAGTACCCTAACTATGGGTCTATAAAAAGTATCTTTCCTGATAGATATACTTGAACTTGGGATTGCTCATTGCTTATCAATGTAAGCAATAATTATTTATAGTCTATAGAGGTATCTATTTCCAACCTCAAAAACCTTAACATTGCAAAGAAGGAGTCACTTGTAAATAATAACCTAGATAAGATCTTAACAATTGGGCTAGGGCTCCACCAAAAGTAAATCCATGTGTATATTTGAATGAGATAGATGATGATTTACATGTAATATGAAATCAATACATTATAGAAAACCACTCTAAGTTGTTGAGTTCACAATGCTCATACTAATCTTCATCACCATTATAAACATACCTTTGTTTTAGGTACAAGTGATTTTTCATCCAACACAAATAACCAGATATGGAAAATTGACCAAGGTTTCCTTCAACCAATTATCCTACTTTGGTAAATGGACCTTTTCAAATGTCACAACTACAAATACAATAGTATCTTCAACTAGAAGGCTCTGAGTGACTATGTCAAAAAGATACGAGGCTTTACAATAATTTGATGCAAATGAAAGAAAGCTCACCACACATCCAAAATAAGGGAACCACCTATTATCTCTACTTCCCTAAGTGAAGTCGTGGTTGTACAATTATGTATGGTCATCCTCTATGCAATTAGATGGTCGTACAACCTATGAATAACAGTAAACTCCCAAAGGAGGTAAGGAATCAACTAAGGAAAGGTGAATTCAACTCAACTATGAGTTGATTCACCCATGAAAGTGGGAATTGGCCCAACTATGAGATGAATTGCAAAGGCAAGTGGGAATTGACCCATATGTGAGATGAATCACTCAAGCAAGTGGGGATTGACCCAACTATGATAAATTCAAACTAGCAGATGTGTATGGCCTATGGGGGAGTGAAGACAAGACCATCAAACAAAATTTAGCTCAAGGAGTGAAGTGGTGACTTGTCGGTGACATAAATACTCCAACAACCATGAAAAAATAAATTCAAAAACTTCTTGAACATTTGCAATAGAATTTTTTTAATATCCATCAATCTCATACTTCGAAGAGAATTGGATAGTGGACATTCTGGAGCTATTGTCATCCACACCACATAAGGAAGAAAACAATTTATAATTTTGAACTATCAAATGGAATTTGAAACTCATCATGCTAATCCATTAAC